>WEIV01006759.1:81809-110348 GCA_013390005.1 Calyptomena viridis
ACAAATATATATATAAAAATGCATTTTTGCCTTAGCTGGGGAGCAGGAGGAGGACACCAACCCTTCAGTGGGTGCCCCAGCTGGGCAAAGAAATGCAGCACACTGAGGTGTTGGTGCATTTCCAAGCACCAGGTCCTTGTGAAGAGTCAAATCTAGATGCCTTAAACACAACCCACCACCCTGCTTTTGAACTGGCAACTGATTTAAATGCAGCAAATTTCATCTTGCAGGGAAGCTGTAGCACAAAGTGGCTGGAGACCACTGGTCCTGAATTATTTGGAGCAGACAGAGTGAATAATAGAAGAGGTTTCATCTGGTTCCACCAGTTCAGCAGAGATCAAATGCCTGTAAATTCATCCCAATTTGCTCAAAGGATGAGTTTCCTACCTGCCTGCTGGTGGAGACTGACCAAAAGTCAGAACTCCCTCACTGCAGAAATCTCTCCTGCAGCGACTCAGTTTTATCTTTGCCTTGTTAAAAACACTTCAGTTCTGACTGTAAAAAAGACAAAATCATTAGCACTGCTCAGTACTTTAGATAGAGTAGTTTAAAGACAAAATCAAAAGCAACAAACCCAAATTCCCACAAACCTCAAATATCCCGTTCCAACATGTGGGACTGGACTTTCACTTTTCTGTGTCTCTCCACACCCCTGGAGCAGCTGGAAAACCTAAAGAAGCCTCTCCTTCAGCAGAGCTACACCTGCTGCCACTTGGCAGAGCTTTGCTGGCCAAACCTGAAACCTCAACTGCAAAGAGATCTTTGGGGCCTGGCAAATGTCTGCAGGAATCGTGGCACCAGTCCTTCCTCTCCATTTACATCACAGACATCTGTTTAGTTGGAGACTCATGGCTTGATGAATTCGTTTATTATTTCAAATGCATTCAAAAATAGGATAATTGACATTTTACATTGTAACTATTCACCAGTTTGACATTACTGTGCATTTTAATTAACACAAGTACCTAAAGCTTGGGATTGAAGAGAGAGATAAGTCACATTACAGTCAATAACTGTCATCTTTCAGTTCAAATTCAGACACAGAGTAAAACTAGACATGTCTTTTAAAGCTGACATTTCAACAGTAGTAGTTAAAGGGGCCAGGACTGATTTTTAAGGATTCTTTCAGCAAATTAAAAAGCAGTGTTCAACTAAGTCAAGCACATGTTAACTAAGCACTGTTAAACTGCTTTAAACAATATATCAACCACATTTCCACCCAGTTTCCAGTTCCTCAGGGCTGGAGCCATACAGGGGTTGTAGCCTTTTCCACACAAGTTTTTCTCCTCCTCCAGGGCAGTGGGGTTAGTTCCAAGCTGCCAAATTGAAATGAAAAATAATACCAAGCCCAGCACACCATCCCACACTTCCCAAAGCAATGAGGAAGGAACACTGACTATATTCTATAGGCACAGGGTGTTTACATCTCATCTTTAAGCTGCCCTCAGTCCATTTTCCTGTGGTGAAATCCAAGTGTATCCTTTAGGAAACCCTTTAGCTTTCACTCTTTAATAGTGCAATTCCACTCCAAATAGTTTTTTTTTCCCTAAATAATGATTTCCAAGCACAAATCCACCTCCTACTCCCTGTTTGGCTTCAATTCAGGCTCTGCAACAATCTTTAAAGATAACTTGATAACCATGGCAATTAAACATCACAGGAGAAAGATGGATATGCCCTCATTTACAGTTCATTATTTGAAGTGGGAAAATATAATTCTTAAAATATACATTTTAAATTAAAAAAAAAAAATCAAGGTTAAGAGTTTGTTGTGCTATCATTGAGTTTCTCATGGAAATGTAATGGAGGTAAATTATAAAGCCAAGAAACATCCAGTGGTGGCTGTACTAAATTTTCCATGTAAACCTATTTTACCTAACAAATTCAAATATAAATTAGATGTTAATAAAACATACACATGAATAAATATAACNCATAAAGAGCCAGTCTTTTTTACACCTTGTATTTCTCAATCTATTCCAAATCCTGATGGGTACAAGTGTATCTGAAAACTCCTGAAGAAAAACAAAGCCAATCATTGAAAGCATTGCTTGAAAGCATTCATCAATTCAGAAACTGAAACCTCCTAAAAAGAAATCAGGGTGGAAATACCCATTTCCACAGCTGAAAGTTGCTTCTGACATCATCTCATCTACCCTCAAAAATCCCCAAATTCTGGTATTAGTAGCACAGTGCTTTAATATGTTACTCGTGTACAAATAAATGCATTTTTGCATTTATAAATATAAATATATTTATATATATTTATATTTATAANGAGTGTAAAAAAGACAAAATCATTAGCACTGCTCAGTACTTTAGATAGAGTAATTTAAAGACAAAATCAAAAGCAACAAACCCAAATTCCCACAAACCTCAAATATCCCGTTCCAACACGTGGGACTGGACTTTCACTTTTCTGTGTCTCTCCACACCCCTGGAGCAGCTGGAAAACCTAAAGAAGCCTCTCCTTCAGCAGAGCTACACCTGCTGCCACTTGGCAGAGCTTTGCTGGCCAAACCTGAAACCTCAACTGCAAAGAGATCTTTGGGGCCTGGCAAATGTCTGCAGGAATCGTGGCACCAGTCCTTCCTCTCCATTTACATCACAGACATCTGTTTAGTTGGAGACTCATGGCTTGATGAATTCGTTTATTATTTCAAATGCATTCAAAAATAGGATAATTGACATTTTACATTGTAACTATTCACCAGTTTGACATTACTGTGCATTTTAATTAACACAAGTACCTAAAGCTTGGGATTGAAGAGAGAGATAAGTCACATTACAGTCAATAACTGTCATCTTTCAGTTCAAATTCAGACACAGAATAAAACTAGACATGTCTTTTAAAGCTGACATTTCAACAGTAGTAGTTAAAGGGGCCAGGACTGATTTTTAAGGATTCTTTCAGCAAATTAAAAAGCAGTGTTCAACTAAGTCAAGCACATGTTAACTAAGCACTGTTAAACTGCTTTAAACAATATATCAACCACATTTCCACCCAGTTTCCAGTTCCTCAGGGCTGGAGCCATACAGGGGTTGTAGCCTTTTCCACACAAGTTTTTCTCCTCCTCCAGGGCAGTGGGGTTAGTTCCAAGCTGCCAAATTGAAATGAAAAATAATACCAAGCCCAGCACACCATCCCACACTTCCCAAAGCAATGAGGAAGGAACACTGACTATATTCTATAGGCACAGGGTGTTTACATCTCATCTTTAAGCTGCCCTGAGTCCATTTTCCTGTGGTGAAATCCAAGTGTATCCTTTAGGAAACCCTTTAGCTTTCACTCTTTAATAGTGCAATTCCACTCCAAATAGTTTTTTTTTCCCTAAATAATGATTTCCAAGCACAAATCCACCTCCTACTCCCTGTTTGGCTTCAATTCAGGCTCTGCAACAATCTTTAAAGATAACTTGATAACCATGGCAATTAAACATCACAGGAGAAAGATGGATATGCCCTCACTTACAGTTCATTATTTAAAGTGGGAAAATATAATTCTTAAAATATACATTTTAAATAAAAAAAAAAAATCAAGGTTAAGAGTTTGTTGTGCTATCATTGAGTTTCTCATGGAAATGTAATGGAGGTAAATTATAAAGCCAAGAAACATCCAGTGGTGGCTGTACTAAATTTTCCATGTAAACCTATTTTACCTAACAAATTCAAATATAAATTAGATGTTAATAAAACATACACATGAATAAATATAACTAAACAAACACTTTGAATACAACAGGGAGAAGAGGAGATCGAGGTGGTTCCTTTTAGATTAGATTTGCAACTTTGGAATGGGACTGAAGAACAATTCTGGTCAATATACCCTGTAACAAGTGGGCACAAAGTGCCTGCTTTTCCTTTACCTGGAAAGCTGTGAAGGTACAGCTCCAGCACCCACCTCATTAGCTGCATATCCACACAGAATTCCCATTCCTACATCCCACAACTGAGAGCACTCACCACTCTAATAAGCCTTTTTGATGCTGGACCTGTTAAAAACAATTATAAAAAGAAAGCATCCTCAAGCATATCAAAAATTTAATCAGCTTGTAAGAAGGACACTCCTGCATTCCTGTTTAACTAGAAAAATCAAGGAATTTTATTTTATCAAAGCCAAAAGTGTTCAGCCCAGCAGTGGGGGTGCTGAGATTCTGACAGCAGCTCACACTGTGCATTATATTCTCCTCTAATCACTGTTTCCCCAGGGTAATAAATGAGGTGTGTTTTACCATTAGGAAATGGTAATCAGGGTAAACAGATTCCTGCCTTAGAGAAAGCACATGGAAAGGCCCCAGGAATATTTTCCTACCTTTTCTCTTCCAATAAAGATTTATTATCCAGTGACATAATAGTAATGCTGTAACTTTCAATAGCCCTGACCTTTTAATGTTCTTTACTTTCTGCTCTAAACTCCAGCTTTGCTGTCCCTGAGCCCAGAGATTTTTTTTTTTTTTTTTTTACTGTCAGAGCATTTTCAGACTTGTTATTATCCATTCTGTTCCCAACTTTGCTCAATAAGAGTGCAAATCACTTGTGGGCAGAAAGGTTGGCTGAGAGCAAGATAAAACATGCTCTCCAAGGCTCCCTGATTATGGTTGGAAGATACAGTTAATGAGGATCTGACTCTGGGCATTGGGGATGCTTTAAACACGTTTGCTTCCACCTCTTCCTTCAAATAACTAAATCCCAGCACCAGCCAAACACAAACTGCAGAAATGGGTGCTGAACACCCTTATAATGGAGATCTGGGAATGAAGACATGAGGTTTGTAGAGCAGCTATCAAATCCCTTGGGTTTGTATTTCCCAGCTGATGGGAAGTTTGATAACAGCCCCATCATCTCCTCACACAAAAACCATGCAACCTTAGCATGGAAATGACTTAAAAAGCAACCCTGGGAAGCAACTCCTGGGGGTGGAAAAGAGATGAGGTTTTTTATTTCTAGTCAAACAATGACAAATAACCCACATTTATAAGAATTTCTCCCGTGGTTTGCCAGGTAAGAGCCCTGTGCATTTTGCAGCACTGCCACTGGAGTTATTCCACCACGTCCTTCCAGGCAGCCAGTTCAAATCTAAAGCATCTCCTGCACTCCAGATGGAACCCTCAGCACCAAGTGACAGCAAAATCTGGGACTAAAGAGGTTGTCATTGCTGCTCCCAGCGAGGCCAGGCAGCAGTTTGCTCACTTCCCAGTGAATTCCTTCATATCTAGGGCTGTCAGGTGCTCTTTGTTCTTCCTCAGGGCACACACTCCTTCTCGTGGCAGTAACTGTGTGTCCCCCAAAGCCACGTGTCACACACAGACCCAGCAGAGCTGCAGGGCTGCCAACTCTCTGCCTTCACTAAAGGCTGAAGGAATTGCTCTTTTTCCCAAATCAAGACTTAAATTCCCTTTTTGTGCAGCTCTTACCATGCTCAGGGTATCTGGCACCAGCTGGGTTACGTGCCAGGTAACAGTGCCTTACCAAATGTCTCACACCCAGGCCAAAATCTATATTCTTTTGCCATTTAGAAGCATCTAGTTCACTGTTCTGAGCTATGTATTTTGGTTACTTCAATGCTACACCAGAAGCTCAGAATTGCCACAGACCAAAGGAAGCTCCAAATTATATGGATAATATTCACCTTGGCTCTGGTGTTCTCTCCTCAGGAAAGATCTTGACTTAAAATCCTGTTTGTTATGAGTGAAGGAAGTCAAGAAGAAATTGTTCCCTGGGAGGGTGGGGAGGCCCTGGCACAGGGTGCCCAGAGAAGCTGTGGCTGCTCCATCCCTGGAAGTGTCCAAGGCCAGGTTGGAGCCACCTGGGATAGTGGGAGGTGTCCCTGCCCATGGCAGGGGTTGGAATGAGATGATCTTGAAGGTCCTTTCCAACCCAAACCATTCTTTGGTTCTATGAAATATAATCCTAAATCACCAGTGGAAATTGAACACTGAATTTTCAATTAATTGTCTATTAACCTTAGTTGGTAATTTTATATATACCTTAAATAATAACCACCCCTCAATTAAGTATTGCCTGAGAATATCCTTTATGTCCTGGCATGTTATAGAAGCAGACCCTGGAAGAGCCATACAATGCTCAACCTCAGCACCACAAAGCCATTTTTTGTCACATTATTTTTTGTTGCTTTGTTTGCATCACTCTATAATGCAGCTTTAAAGACATTGAGCTAAATTGCTCATCCCAACACTACAGATAACTTGTGGAAATGCAACATATTGCCTTCCTTTAAATTAGAATGCTTTTTAAAATTAGTTGGGTTATAACAGTGACACTGTGCAGTGAGTAATTGAGTGAGAATTGCTGTTGCACAGAGCCTGCCATCAGCACACAATTAGTGCATTCCCAGCCCCTCGGAGGCACGAATCTCCCATTCCTGCAAACTCCGGGGTCAGGCACTTAAAGTCCCTTGGAAAACCAAGGCAGCCCTTCCCTGCCTGCTCCCATCTGTGCAACAGAACCCAAGGAAACCAGGAGAAAGGCTGGGCTGAGGGCAACCAAGAAGCAACTTGCTGGGATTGCTGCCATTCCAGTCCTTGTCCCAGCTGTCCATGGACCTGCTCTGCCTAAACCAGCACCAGGCTCAGCCTTGAGCCTTTTCCCTTTAGCTTTGGCTCTTCACACCTGCCTTATGCCATTAAAAAGGTTATTTTTTTATTGAAATATCATTTATCCCAAAGAAGTTTGAAGCTCCAAATGAGGGTTTAACCACATCTTTTAATGTCAGTGTTTTTGTGTTGATGAAACGTTAATTTAATAGCCTGCAATGGGTTTCATTGGGTCTTGCTCAAAATGGTCCAGCTCTGTTTAGGTGCAGGGTAGCACTTAGGTGTTCCAGCAAAGCTGGTATTTATTGGTACCAATCTGGAAATTATTTTTGAGACGCCTGAACTCCCTGCTCTATGAATTTGCACAAGAAGTATTAAATGAACTTTCATCCCCCAAAATCTACCAGTTTTCTTCAATTCACCTTCCACAGAATCCACTTTAAAATGGTCAATGTTTTCCACAGAAGCAGAACAGGGGTTGGAAAACTCAGCTCAGCACAATCCAGGTTCTGCAGGACATATTAGAGCCCCACCAAAATCAAACCATTGGATTAACATATTATCATTATTCAATTTATTTGCATATTTTTTTGGATGTTACTTCACTTTCTTTCCTGCCTGTCCCAGACCAAAACTTTGCCTACCTTTCAAATAAAATAATAAAGAGAAAAAAAATAAAAAAACACAAACAGATTTCATCATCCTCAAGGCAGGGAAAACAAAGTGGAGTGATTTTCACAAGAAAAAAATCTAATGCATTTTAGAGCACATACAGCACTTCTGTTAATGCCAAAAATACAATACCTCAGATCACTGACCCATTTACTAAGAGTGGTACCAAATTAAATATAAGTACAAAAATACCCTCATTCCCAAAGCACATTTTTTTCCAGGTTGACACAGCAGATTAGGCACAAATTCACTTACTCCATTATTCTCTCAATATAGCAATTATTGCACACAGCAGGAATTTAATCACTCTCCTGATACACTCAGGATCCACTTCCACACTAGTTACACCACATTTCTTCCACAGCCTGGTCAGTTGGGCAACCAAGGGACAACCAAGGGGCAACCAGAAGAGTTTTGGTCATTTTATAAAGTCCAGAAAAAGGAAATTTCAGTGTGGCCAAATGCACCTTGCAGTTAGTGTGGCAAACCTGGCTCTACCAGCACATAAAGCAATTATAGAAATGATCTCTTGGTCTAAGACTGAGAGTGTTACTCACTTTTTCCATGTATCCCAAAAAAATCTGTTCACTAAAATGTAAGAGCAATTAAAATGCCAGATTACTAATGAAAATATATGTCTTAACCAGCTAAATAATTAGTGTTCTGGTCTCATTTTCAGGCCGCATTTGTTTCTAGAGTTTGCCACTGAAACTGCTGGAGACAATTCTTCAACACCAGAAGATATTTAGGAAATTCAAGTCTGTTTTAGGGAGAAAAGGTCACTGCCCTATAAAACCAGTGGATGTCTCATCTTCATTTTCAACACCCTGAGGTCCCAAACAATCAGGAAAGTTTCAGTGTTTCTAATGGAGGGTTTTCTACACAGTCAGGAATAGTGAAAAAAAAACAGAAAAATGGTTAATTAACTTCCAATATGATAACATTACATGAAAATAAATTATATTATGAGTGACAGACAGGATGATTTGGACCTAAAGTATTTATTTACACTAAATCATTTCTGTTTATCATCAAACAAAATTTAAAAAGTTCTGTAGTTACTGACTACACAAGCTCAGTTCAGGGAGAGGGGTATGGCACAAAGCTTTCTCACAGGGAAAAGGGCAGAAGCACAAGCACCCACCATTAGGTTTCAAATTTAAAATACAAAAATTAGAGCTTTTTCTGGTGTCAATTATTGACCAGTGAAGAGCTTCACCAGCTGCACAGGAGAGTCAGTGTAATGAAGTTCTGCCAAGTGAGACCCACAGAAATGCTCACCGGGAAATGTAGATTTAACAAAGCCCAGCTGAAGAATTACTATTTTTGACAAAGGGATGTTATCAACAGTGATTACACCAATGCTTGATCTTGAACAGACACCTCTGCAGTAAGTGCATGTCAAAACTGCTTTTATTTTCTAGTCTTGCTGAATATTATTTGCCCCACTGTGCATGTTTTGGGTTTGGTTTTGCTCAAGCACAGACCCTGGAAGCCCCTGGTAGCCCCAAAGCACTGATCTGGCTTTGCTGTAATAATATCAGCAGCTCTCACCTTATTTACTTGGAATCTTTCTGCAGTTCTCTCTGTTTCTCCTGGAAATAACATTTTCCTTTGTCCTTTTGATCCTACAGGAATGATTGGGATGGTGAAAGTGGTGGATATTAAAAGCATTCACACACCTAGAGAGAGACTCTGCCTGCAAAGTGCACCCACTGCTGCTCTGCAGTGCCTTGCTCTGCTTTCCAACGTGGTGTTAATTAAAACACCATATTAAGGCTGCTCTGGAGAGTCAGTTAATTGATTAGAGATATCCTTTCAGAATGAGCTTTAGAGGCTGTACTGCATTTCATAATAATGATAGAAAATTTTAAGGTGCCTGTCTGGTAAAGACATGCATATATATATATAGATGAATATAAAAACATCCTCAGTGCATTACCAGAGCTACTCTTTAGAGAACGTGGACTTTGGAAGGCAAAATAATGAAAATCCATGTGCAAATCAAATCCTCTTTATGCAACTGTGAAAAGCCCGTGTTGGTGCATCAATCACCCATCTCTAAACACTTCAAACTGCAGATGCACAACCAGGAATGACTTGTGGGAATGCTAAGGAACCTCCTGAGTGCATCCCTCTGTAACTGTGCCTTGGGGCCACCAGCAGCAGCAGGAGAAGCACAGAACAGATTTAAAAGCTTTCATCTTGAAGCTGATTTATATTCTTCCACTGGGGTACATAGGTCTGCACCACCCTGTGCTGGAGTGCTCCTGGAAAGCATTTCTCCAGGATTCACCATCTCCAAGCAAACCTTCCAAAAAGTATCAAAGAACAGAGGACACTTGACTTATTTTATCCTCCTCTTTTCCCTAAAGGTTCCCCTGAGACCACACTCATAATTCTTCCACTACACAGGGAGTATTATGAGGGGGAGGAAAAAAAAGCCCTACTGTAATTTATAATAAATCACTCATGAGCCCATCAACTTAATCTTCATTACAATCTACTGCTACAAAGATTTCTATAGTGTGACTGAAGACTTACTGCACATAAAGATTTGCCCGAGGGCTCAATGTAATCAGAGAGGGACAGAATAAAAACACAACTGCCTTGTTAGTACAACCACATAAAAACATATGAGGAACTATTAATAATGGTGAACCCCTGGGAAAAGATGTATTTGTCTTACCAGCTTTTCCCAGGATGGCAAGACCTTGTCACATTCAATATGTTTTTCACAGTGATATTGCCACTGATTTGAGGAAAACATCTGGTTTAACCTATGGAAACTCTGTGTTTTTACAAAGTCCAGTAGAATTTAGCACAGTAAATCAGGGAGACTGAATGATTTGAAACTAAAATCACTTTTTTTTTATGCCTTCAGTAAAAATAATAAAAACAACCAACCAACCAACCAAACAAACAAAAATCCCAGAAGCAACAATAGAGCAATAGACACATGGACAATAAAAAATGCTGGTGGTTTTGTGAATTTAGAGTCTCTTCCCTCACAACTGCCCAAACCAGCTCCAAACAGTGAAGGACACAAAACCTCCTGGCTGACAAATTGCAGACTGGTCCAAGACAGTACATTTCTCCCCTCTCCAATACCTGAGCACGAAGTTTTGTGGGCTCTTCACCTTATTCTCATGTCCCGTCTTTTTAGCCAGCCAAAAAAAGAAAACATTTATTTTGTAGCACATTCTCATATTTGCAGCATGAACTGTCTATCTATATTGAGCAGTTTGAAGTCATCCAAACCCAAGGAATTACAGGCACCTACTGAGTCACAGCAAATCCTGACAGGCACAGGTGCCTGGAAAATGCCATTTGCTGTTGCCAAGTAATTGGGTGATGGGTTTCTCCACTTCACCTAAATGTAAAATTAATGTACTGCTGATAAGGACAAAGGTCAGGTAACAGTGCATGGCCTCCAGAAAAGGAGGTCTATCTCCTCTATCCCTCGTGGAATTGTGCCTTCCCACCAGCTCCAGGAAGGCCTTTGCCCCATGGCAGCTCCTGCTCACAGCCCTCATCACTGAGCTAATTGCACTCATTAACCCAGCAAGGCACCGGGAAATTGTGCTGGTGTCGGGCAGGAAGCACTTGGTGTGAACTGGTTTGCTGAGGGACACTCTGGGAGAACAGTCTGTCCCAGAGGGGTGTGAAAACACACAAGCAGAGCATCTCTGGGCAGACTGAACCCAAAGAGCAGCACTCCTCCTTGCACAGCAGTTACACACCGTTTGCACCAACTTTAATTCTCTAAAACCCAGGTGATGACTTTTTACAATGCATAAAGTGGGATGCAGCATGAATGAGGCTGAAAACAAAGCAAACAGAGCCTGGGAAATACTGGTTATCAGTAGAAAACAGGGAGAAGAAGACACCAAAATCTGACTGAAGAATGAGGTTGCCTGAAGCAGCCTACTCCTTCTAGTTACACAAGCATCAGAGTTTCTATTGGTTTTTCTGTGCTGCTGACTCAGAGGGCCAGAAACACATGAGCTGCAGGTTTGTGGGATAAATTTCTGGCTGAAACATATTGGAAAGAGAAGCAGTGAAGATTTCCCTCTTGCTCTTCCACAAAGTCCTGGGCTCTCACCTGGCGTTCTCACCTGTGCCAACCACAGCAGGGCAGGTGACACGTTGGAGGTGCAGCATCTACAGTTGTGATGATAAAGTTGATTTTCCACATTTACAGATGATTAGTCATTTGGAAATCACTGTCCATAAATCTGGTATCACAGAGAGAATTTCATTAACCAAAGTATTTTTATTATGTACAAAACAGGCATTGGCAGTCACCCAGACACTTGAGCTGGCACATGTACATCCAAACAGATTTTTCCTTAGATTTAGATCTCAAATCCTGTTTGTCCCCACCATTAAATTCCATTGATTTCTTCTTCCACTCAACCTACACTTCCTGAGTGTTTCCGAGCTGTTTTACAACGAAACAGCAAAACCACTGTCAGTTTTCACACACCTGAACTATCAACGACTTCCTTCTTGTCCATCTTTTATTTTTTCAATCCTCTGATGTGTTCACAGCCTCTCTGGGGACAGGCAGGCATCATGTCCTTTCATTGGAAATTATATCTGCCTTGAGTTTTGTTTAGTTCCCCCCTCCCTCTTCCCCCTAAACTCATTATATTGCCACGGATTGAGCATTTCTTGGAATACATCATCTCATTCCTATCTGTCAGCCCAGGCTGCCTTCTGCTGAAGACATATGGAGAGGCATTCTTTCTCCTTGAGGGGTGACCAAGCAGACAAGGCTTTGGTGCAAACTCTCTTCAGAAAAAAAGTGCCAGGAATTGCGTGGCTTTGGAAGGAGCCTGGGGAGCCCAAGTGGATAAAATTGCAGAAGCACAGACAAAAGTATTGCTCCCCACTGATCCAAACTAAGTTTGCTGAAGCTGGTGATTAATATTGCTCCTCCAAACGTTTTCTCATCAGTGTTTTGCTAATGAAGTTGGCCTGTGAGTGGTGAAAGGACAGCACCGAGGGCAGCTCATTTCCAATCTGCACTTGGAATGTGTCTCCTCGGGGTATGTGACCAAAGATATCCAAAGTTCAAGAATTCTGCTGCTTTGCCAACAAACTGATCCAGCCAACTGCTAATCTGTTCTTCAAGATACTGTGGGCACAGGAGATAACATTCAAAATTCCATTAACCGAGAAGATTTCAACCACTTTTTCCTTCCACCTCACAAATAAAAGTAAATGAGACCGAGTTTTTCCTCACATATTATTCTCACCACATTTGTCGTGTTTCAGGTCTGTTTCTTGTCTGATTCATTAAAGTTTCTTGATGCACAACGGATTAAGTACTTAAATAAATAGTTCACTTTTCCTCTAAATTGCAAAAGTGATTTCAATTTTTTAAGCCGTTCACAGAAAACATTTTAAAAAGATAAACATCCCATTCATTGTGCAAATACAGAATATTTTTTCATGGCCAACTTCCCTAAAAATGTCTATAAATGCCTGTGGTAAAGAAAAATGTTGTAAAAAAAGAGAAAAAAATTAATTTTTGTTTTAAAAGACATAACAACTGTTTCAGATTCAATGGACACAAGCTTGAACTACCCAGACCCCAACTGTCAGCTATATATTTTCAGTGAAAAAAATGGTGCAAAGTTTCTTTCTGTTTGGACTGTAAATACTCCTGGGAGGAAAGTGGAGCAGCTCTTGCATTTAGTTCATGTGCAGCCCAGAAGGAGCAGCCCCAGGTAACAGACTGCCTCACTCTTCCAACTCTCTCATCCCAGCTCTTCCCTGGCACAGCCTGTCTTTAGAAAAAATACTGGAATATTTGCTTAGATACTGTTTATTTCAGTATGAAAGATGCTGGTCAAACATTTCCCTTATGTTATTTTGATGCCCCAGGGCAGTCTCAGATGGGGATTGATGTCATTTGCTGGAAATATTTGCTGTAAAATAAAAGCTGCTTATTTTTCAGCCAGGAAACCCAGCAGGGGAAACAAAGAGAGGCTGGAGTTGGCACTTTCTCCTGTGGCCAGAGCATCCTGCCCTTGGAATACACTCCACATCTGCTCCTGCCCTGCAGTCTTGTCACAACTTCAGAGCCACATCCATCATTTCTGGAGTCCTGGAGTCCCTCTGGGCTCCCTACAGAGCTAAATAAGAGAAACCATAAGAGAAACAAGAGGGGGTTCAGCCCATGGGAACTACTGACCAAACTTCTTTCGTGCCACAGAGCAAATGGATTCCTAATTTGGGAGGTTTATAAAGGTGCTTAAGGTTAGACAACATTAAATTCATGAAGCCAGGCCAAATCAAGTAACAGGTAAGTCAACATTTGACCCCTGTGACAAAGGGACCTGTTTGACACTGTGAAAATAAATCTCTCTGCATAAATCTATAAGAAGAGTCAATAGGAATCATTGGATAAAGATCCAATTTCCCCTTTTACAATCCTGACTCGAGTTAAATCTCTCGTTCAAACTTACCCTCCATTGCTCCTGCATGTCCCAGTGATTGCATTATCCCTGAGAAAAGTATCCTGCTCAAATCCCTTCCTGGGCTCAGGGCAGCACCAGGGCCCCACCCTGGGCACAAGGAATCCCAGTGCATTCCTCCAGGGAATGCAGGGCTGGCATCACATGGATGCTTTCGGGTGGCAGGTTCCACATACAGACAAACACTTCATCTTTCAGAACTGCAACTCCAAAATGCATCTTGGAATGAGTTAGAGGTGCAGGTGAAGCCTCACGATTTCATCTGCTCAGCAGAGTTTGCATTGCAAACACTCATCTCTGACTCCAGTCACTGTCAAAGTACCTTTGGGCTTTGGGTTGTCCTCATCAGCCAGACTAGAGGTGAGAACAATTCTTCACCACTCCCTCCAAATATGAATGAGGTCTTGAAAAAAATGTTACAAATCCTCCCCCGTTTGAAAAGGTCGGAATTTTTAACTGTGGTATCAGTTGCCAACACCTGCACATTTCATTTCAGAAAGACCACTAAAATAACATTTAACATAAATAAAATAACATTTGTGAGTGTATTTACTAAGAGACAGAACCCCTGGAATGAAGGGATGGAGGAAACTTTTCTTCCTGATAACCTGAGTAACGAGCTGCCCTCATTGCAGGGAGAAAATGAAACTCCAGGACGGGAAATGCAAAGGAGATTTGTAAGTGCATTAAAGGAATTCAAAGTCTATTTCAGGTGAAGGAACACAAATAATGATTAGGGAGAATAAAAAAAACCTCTTGGCTTGAGCATGTGAAGGGAGGCAGTGATGACAGGATACCACAAAGGACATCTTAGGAATGTTTCTATGTTTTCAGCTCAGAAATTTCTTCACCCATCTGGTCCATTTAGTGACATCTGTAGATCTTCCTATTTTATTTTTTAACATAGAAAGTTACCTTTGCCAACATTTCTAAAGTATTCAGGGCCATTTTCTCCTTTTCTAAATAGCTACAAAAGCACACACTTGTAATAACCACTGTCATATTACACAAAAAAAACCAAGGAATTGAATTTGATGGGGTGTCACAGACATGCAACTCCCTAGATAGGGAAAATAGGCTATATAATGCATTTCCAACAAAAAGAAGTAATAATTATTTCTCTTTTCTGCTGGCAAATGGGCAACCCAGATATACAGAGATCTCTTGCAGTAGTACAGAAAAGATCCAGTAACTTGACAAGAAGAAATTAATTAAAGCCACTCTCCAGAAAATGGGTAAGGGTGTTGTGTTCTAATAGGAATGAATCACAACCTGGTAAATCAGCATGAAAGACCTAAAAGGTTACAGAGCCCAAACATGGGAAGAGAGCAGAGTTATCCTAAAGAATGCAAAGGCACTGGAGCAGAACTGGATTATTGGGCACAACCAGCACCTTCCCCCTGGTACTTGCAGGATTTCAGTGTCAGACACTCCAAGGACCACCCTGATGGAACAAGGGATCCCTGCTTTGGGAGGGAACAAAGGCAGCACATTACCTAAAAATGCAGCTCCAGGAGATTTCTTCAGTGGTATTTCTGTAGTAAATACAGTATTTCTACATGGTTTCTTTTTATTAAAAAAAGAAGTAAAAAGGGGGAAAACCAGTGATTTGTCCTTAACCCTTTAGAGCCATTAGTGTGATTTTGGAATACAGGTTTTGCTCTGCAAGTCACAGTCATGCTATGCTGGGATCTTTCTTTTACTTCTCCTTCTCCTCTAAAAACATTTTTTTTTGAAGCACTTACCAGAATTAAAGGAACAAGACCTGGCCTTAGAGTTTTTAAGCCTGAAAATACATCCACAATGCAGTGGGGTGGTCACTGCTGACCAAAACACAGGGAAAACAGGATGGAGTTTCTCAGGGCCTGGAGCTGATTGCAATATATGAGTTCAGGGAGCTCTGACAATTCCAGACATTTCCTTAGAGGTCACAATCCCATTCATCCACTGCAGCACAGTTTTATTTGTTTAAATTTACTTCTGTGTTTTACATTCCTTGTTTGTTGGCTGTAAAAGTTACTCGTGTGACCATAAATTGTACTTAACATGGCAATTCCCCCAAACATCAGATAGGCTTCATTAAATCTACAAGTTTTCTTTAAAACACACAGTGGAAAAGATGCTGTGCCACAGTTTGGGGTTTTTTAATGCATAACAGCCCCAGTCCACTGACATCCATTAATTACTGTACAGGAATATCACAGTGGCATTTTTATGAGAGATGGTTATTATTAAAACATAACCATATGCATATTAATTACAACTGTTCATTAGAGGACATTCAAAATATTTGTGCTCCGGACTGTGAAACCATTATCCTGGGAAAACACTTCATTGTTTTCCAGGCTGCTCTGCCCTGGTGAAGGGTTACATTTATTTGCTGTCAGAGGCCAGGGCTGTTTTCTCTCACGGATTGGCATTTCCAGTTCACACAAAGTCAGTCTATAGCAGCACTTTGGGGCTCTTTGTGTTGTGCAATCCAGGCTGGAGCCATCCCGGGCTTGGAGCTGCCAGGGAGGAGGAAGCAAGCTTGGAAAAAGAGCTTGATTCCAAGAAATGACAAACCCACGCTCACTAAATGCCTAACACCTCAAAATCAATTAAAGCAGGGCAGAGATGGGATGAAACAGGATGTCTGCTAGCAAAGACTTGGAAACTATTTAATACACTTGGAATATTTGCTTCCTCAAGACTGAACCACTCGAGTCCAGTGAGGGAACATTAAATCACATCAATGGTTTTGACAGTTTTCATTGAGACTATTTCTGTGAATGCAAGCAAATTGCAGAAGTGCACTCAGGCTGAGAGAAAGGTGTGTTTGCCTCCTGCCTGATCTCTGGTTTATGTACTCATTTCTTTTAAAGGAAAAGCAGAAAGTTCCCAAAGGATTGGAGAGCAGATTCAGGGTGCCACAGGTCAATTAGTGTTGGACACAACATTCCCTGGATCCAAGCAGTTTTATCCTTCCAAGGATCTTCCTTTAGTCCCTGTCCTTACAGAACTTGCAATCACTACAGAACTAAGCAGGGAAGTCTTTGTTGTCCTTGAAATGCATCTTTTAGATGATGGCTGGGTTATTTTTCCCCTTTTTTTTCCTTTTGGTAGATCCTGAACTTTCACACAGACACCAATGCCTAAGTGAAACATCACTGCAGCTGAAGATGGAAAATGCTTTCTTCCCTCAAAAAAAAGTCCTCAAGAAACTGAAAATAATGATTTTCTACCTTTATCTTTTCACAATAGACAAGACTTAAGGGTGACAATTCTCAGTATGTGCTGTATAAAGCACCAGCACCCCCTCAAACAGCCCATTTCCACCCCATTTGCTCACACATTTCAAAGAAGGTGTTAAGTAAGATTTTGACCTGTTCACAGTGCTGATAGGCCATGTATCTTCATTCAAATTTATCTCCATTTATTTCTTAGTCTAAGGAACAAGTTCTTGAGAATAAATGTTAATTTCCTCCCACTTCAAGGGAAGTCAAGGCATTAATAACTTAAATTAAGGCAGGAAGATATTCCGATCTACATAAAAACATGCTGCCAGAAAGAGAGATGTCTTTTCTTCCTGACACAGAATTTACTATTTTCAGCAAAAATCTTTTCAATAATCCCCCTCTTCTAAACATACCCTATTTAAAATATTTTTTTGTGCAACCCTGTCCACACTGAGCCACATCTCTGGACCGAGCAGCACCGAATTTTGATCCCAACCTTGCAAAGACTCACAGTTTCCATCCTGTTTGTGATTCTGCAGGGGAACTTCAGTTCCCCAAAGTCAACATCTCAGAGATACATAAATCTCTTCTTAACAAACAAACACACTATCGTGTACATACAGCTTTGTGTTGCCTCCACACAGCACTTCCCAGGATGCTCCCGACCTCTGCTGCTTCTTCTCCTAAGAGCCCAGCAGAGGCATAAATATTCCTCAAGAAACCAGGGGAGTGTTTAAAACCCTTCAACAACCACCATGGAAGTAAGAATAAAACAAGCAAAAGATCAGCTGTCACGGTGGTGGGAGGCTTTGGAAATCAGTGAGGAATTTTCCATGCAGGAGGTACAAAGGTAACCTCGCTGCTATAAAACAAGTTCCAGGCTGACATCAGCTAAATGAATTTTCAGGTTTCAGCTGACTGCAACACAGAGTCTGCTTCCTCCAGCATGCAAAGGTTAATAACTTCTTTGGTGAACGAGCTGGATTTTTGCAGAGTGGTGGGAGATGTGGGAGATAAGTGACTTAAGTACTTTACCTCTTCATCTACCACTGATGATCACAGTGTATTGGAAATGTTCTTTGGAGATTCTATGAAAGCCTGAAATAGTCACAGCACACAACAACAGGCACTCACAGTCCTTCTTCTTGTTTTCAGGAAGGAAACCACACTGCTCTCATCTTATATATTGAAATAAAACAGAGATTTCAGGGTACAGCCTGATCCTCTCCAGTGCCACTCATTGTATCCTGAACAAACACACACAGGCATAAGGAATGAAGCACCTTATGGTGCTTGAACCTCTTTAATTGTGCCAACAAACCCTTGCACCTCTTTAATTGGACTTGATGATCTCAAAGGTCTTTTCCAACCTTTCTAATTCTATGATTCTGTAATTGTGCCAACAAACCAAGGGTTACCTGGTGCTCCACTGTTAATAAATCCAGATGATCCACCTTGGCTCCAGCTCAGAGCAGGTCCAAACAAGTGGAACTAACCAGGGCCCTGTGGGCAGTGGACAGTCAGTGCACACAGCACCTCCAGGCAACAAGGGCAAGCGGTCTTTAAAGAGGAAATTAAAATGCTCCCTCCAGGTAAATGAAGATCAGAGGCCAAAGCTAAGAAAACGGTGATAAGGTTAAACAGCTGGTCTGACTTACTCAGGATTTATGTTCAAGGTTAGTAACTGCATTTTAAAGTGATATCCCAACACCTGAGAAGAAAAAGGGACTATTCCTGAAATTGGAAGGGCAAGCATTAAAGATTTATGTCACATAGTTTTTGGGGGGGGGAAAAGTGCAAATAAATTAAGAAAGCAAATGAACACACAAGGGAAAAAAATGGATTTTGCTCTGGACAAACCTGTTTCAACTAAATCTCACTCTAAAACTTTATCATCACTGAACATGTGCCAAATCCCACTAAAGACAATAGGACAGAGTTATGTTTTTGAGTGTTTCTTAGATCAGGGCCTTACCTCCCAAGGAGAACTGTTTGCTCAGCATCCTGATCACTCACTGCTGGGCAGATATTGCTTCTTCCCTTCCCTGCAGCCACTGTGACCTGTTTTACACCATTTAGCTGCTGTCAGAAATGCTCTGTACCCTCCAGCTGCCACCTCAGCTGGCCCAGTTTGGTTTGCACCTCCCAAATACCTTCCCCATCAGTATGAAATTGGAAGCAACATCTTTTATTGGCAAACAAACATGTGATGAAATTATCAAGTTGATGTTGTAAAATGGTCAGTCTGACACCCAGCACAAATCACCTTCACACTTTTTAAGTCAGTAGAACTAAGACAAGATAATCAGAAAGAAACATGCAGATTATTAAAAAACCCCAACACTTAATCATAATTCTTCCCTTTCTCCCTCTTCCCCCTGTTTGGTGCAGGAGAAAACTAATTTTACCACAAGCTTACTGACCAGAATGTTTCATTAAAATATAGATGGCAACAAACCATGTTAGAATAAACACACTGCAGCATCCTGGAAGAGTTACAGCAGCAGAGCAGCTGCCAGACTTCAGCTGAATGACCCAGGCAGAACCTTCACATGTTTCCTTGCACTCTGTACCTCAGAGATTTCATACATTTCTGAATTATTACATTCTTCTTGTGTTTTTCCTGTCTCCCTTGTGCCGCCACTGGCATGTGCATTAGGAAAAGGAAAATAAAAAGACCCTCAAAAAGGGTCCTAAAGGATGAAAACCCCACAGTTGTAGGGAACAGAAGTGGATTCTGGAGAAGTATCATATATAGAGCCTGGAAATAAAGAAAAGCTTCTCAGGTCCAGTCAGTTTTGTTCTAAAATACGAGTTTCTGCTGCCACAGAAGTTCCTCAGTTCATTCAGCAGCAAACAAGTGAAAAGCCAGGGAGGAGAAAATTCCTTGTTTGTGCACATCAGCATAAGAACTCACTTCCAAGGGAAGAGTGATTTCACAGGAAAGCACTGCATGGGAACCCTGGAGATTTGAGTTTGGGTCTTGTCTCTCTCCCACACCCCTGAGCACGTCCTTAGACAAGATACAGCCCTACCTTTGAAGTGCAAGCAATATTTTCCAGCCTCTCACTCCCAGTCTCCTGCATTCCCTCAGCAAATCCTGAAGGACAGAGGGAGTTCCCACCTTGCAGGAGCTGCCATGGACTTTTGCTGGTCTAACCTGGGCCACCAGCTCAGGGCCAGGGCACAAATTACCCCTGAACATCCAGGGCTGCCCCAACACCTCCCACTGCCCCAGCTGAACTCACCCAGGTCTGGGAAATGCCACTGTGCCATGGGGTTCTACACAGTTATGTTTTCTGCTCATGAATCCTCTTGCTTTTTGATAAAAACTCCTCAGTTGGAGCAGGAAGCCTCAAGAAGGGGGACTGATTATCAAGAGCCTCTCTGTCTTCAAGCAAGCAGAGCTGAGCTTAACTCTGAAGAATATGAATTACCTTCTCCATGTAGTGGCCTCGTTAGTCATGCTCACTAAAGATGATTTCCAATAATACAATGAAAATTGAAAAGAGCATAAATAGATTGGATTTCATATAAGACTGAACACTGTAATAGTGGCACTATTAATCTGATGCAACAAAAATGTGAATTTGGCTCCGACATCCTGTGCCCATCGGTCAAAACAGCAACTATTCATCACTGTGAGGAACCAGCTGAGCTCAGACACTGCAGAGAGCCCTGGGAAAGGGTTTGTTCTGTGCTGGAAATGGGCATTGGCACAAAAAACCAAAGTATTTCATGAAATACTTGTGCACAATGTGAAATACATAGCCAGTTATCAGGATCTTCCAAATGGAGGCAGGACATATGAAATGCAGGGTTTTCTCCAGGAAGATTCTTGTTACATCAATCATATGCCCCACTCACTTAGGGGTTCAAAATGCATTAAAAACACCATCTCAAGAATAGAATAAAATTAATCCTGACCTCATCTTCTCCCAGGTGCCCTTGTTTTCTCCTCTCTTATGGTCTAAACTTTTTACTTTATTTATTTTATTTATTTTTATTTTATTTACCTTACTGTTATTTGAAAAGACATTTTAAACCTATTAATCTGAGTGCAAAAGAGCACTAAAAGTATCTTTAAAACTTCAGAAAGAGATGACTACAAAAATAGGAAATATCTTGCTCCAAAATTACATTGTCACAGGCTTTATATACTAGATAGGTGTATCATATTTCAACAATTAAATAGGAGCATAATTTCATTTTTAAGGACAGAAAAAACACATTGATACTTTCATTTATTAAACACATACAGTGTGTGTACATCTATAACATGTTCAGTGTATTTTTTCCACATAGGACTGATGTTTCAGTTCATGCTGCTGGTCTGCCCATGTTTGAAATCACAAATAAAAGAAGAAAAAATTAAAAAATCAAAGCTGGAACTCTATTCAAACCTTGTCAACAAGCTTTGGGGTCATTTAATGTAATGTGTACACACAACTAAAGAGTATTATTTGCCATTTAGATAAAAAGCATTGTAAGAGGATTAATGAGCTTTCTGTTATGAAATAGATTTGATGACATATCTATAGGATATGTTATAAAATTGCATTCATGTCACTGCAGAGGCACTGCAAGGAAACCCAAGAGGAGGAATAGAGCTGGAGGAAGCTGTTACATCATAGCTTCATTTTTGTTACTTTTTTTTCCCTTGGAATTATATAAAGTGAAAGCGAATGTTTTGGCAAATTTAAAATGGTTTAAAAACGAAGTAATATTACCTTCAGATTCTAGTTTTGAGCAGGATTGTGTTTTGGAAAACTTCAAAAATCTCTATAAAATAGAATTGCACCTCTCCAAGTTGCTCTGGTGACACGTTTGTTCAAATTCACGGTATTTGAATGGCAGTTTTTATTGCAAAAACTACAAATCCCAAAGGATTTGGCAACTACACATCTCAGAGGTTGGCAAGATGCTGGTCTGAGTCCTGAGACACCTTTTGGCAGAAGTGTAGTTCTCTTGATTTTGGTTTCTTTTTTTTATTTATTTGTTTGGAGGGTTGGTGGAGCTTTTTTTGTAAACACCATATACTGTAAATACCATATATTGTAAATACCATACATTGTAAATACCATATATTGTAAATACCGTATAATTTCTAGCTTTTAAATTTTAGTAAAAATTCATTTTCTCTGTAGCACGGTTGAGAGAATAAAATTAAACTGACCCATCCCATAACAATCCTAAAATCTGACACAAACCTCATCCAGAAGCACAAGTTCACCCAAGGCTGACAGAGATCCTGAGTAGAAGTGAACTTAGAGAAACTATTTATGAGCCAATTTTCCAATCAAAAGCTAAAAAATGGATTTAAAGGATTTTTAAATCCCCAACTCCTGTTTTAAGTTTAAATATCCGCTTGAAAAAAGGTGTCAGGAGGGAAAAAGGGAATTTTTCTGAGCAAATAATGGGTGCAGCTGCTCCAAAATGGAAATCCTGAATGACCAGGATGTCATTTCCCTTCCCTCTTTCACTCCAAATCCTTGTCCCTGGGTGTGTGTCCATGTGTGCAGTGCAAACCCTCACCCCCTCCAGTCTCACCCAGCTTTAGAAAACATTCCAAAAGGCTGGAAAGAACATCGGGGATTTTATTTATTATATTGTCAAAACCCACGTTGGGGGGGGAAATATTTTCCCATAAATTCTAACTCCCATACCTGGGAAAATTCCTGGGGTTGGGATGACCAGTTCAGTCAGAAGTGTCTTTCTTATGAAATACAATCACATGTAAAGTGATTAAAATCACATTTTTGCCTTACTTTTAGTGATGGGATAAACAAGATCTTTTATTGCAAAGTCTAATGCTATTTCAGGGGCAATCTATTATGGGATTCTTTATAGTTTTTCCATAGTTCATGGTCAGATTTATCCGGAATGTGTCACTACTCGGCCTTTCCACTATCTTTGCTTTTCATCCTGTTCTGTTTAATGTTTGTTTAATCCTGATTTTAAGTACTCATGTAGGAATGCATATTTTTTATTAACTTTATAAACACTCTGGATTAAAAAAAAAAAAAGAGAAACATATTATAATGCATTCTGGGAATTAGGATAATACTAAGAAAATATTCAATTTAAAATAGATTTAAGATTGATATTAAAAATTGCTGTAAGAGACAGTTGCATTCCAAGGTTTTGCATAAATTTCAGTAAAACAGGGTTCACAATTGCTGTGTTTAAATCAACCAAATGCTACTTGAGACATAAAAATCTGTGACCAGATTCCCAGTTTGCTGTTCAAAAAGGGCTCCCCTCCAGCAGAACAATTTGTTATTAAATGCAGGTTATGATAAACAAGAGCCCTTAATGAAATGTCTCATTTATTTATCACGATCGTGCAAAATTTTCTATTCACAAAAAAAAATAGAAAAACTAATTTTTTTTTTCTTGAACCAAAAATCAGGACAAAATAGTGAAGGGACACAGACAGAACCCAATTCACCTACAACAAAAATATGTGAAGAATCACCACATGAAAAGGGCTCCCCAGCAAATCTAAGTTTTTTAGTTAATGATTCCAGTGATATGATGGTTATTGACTCCCTCATTTGAGAAATATATACCTGAAAATGAATTGCTGAAAAGGAGATGCCTCAGTGAACCCTGGTGCTGACCTACAATTAATTACAAATTTTTTTTCTAATACACTGAAACACGAAGTAAGCCTACAAAATACATGGAACAAGCTACTAAAAACCTAGAAATTGGGACAAAAGGGTAAGTAACACTCAGCAGGTAGGTAACAATACAGCAATATCAGCCAAATTAATAAAGATATTTTAGTTATAATATGCAGCCCAAAGGAGCCCATTCCACAGCCCAGTAGGTTACTTAATATGGGAAAAAATAACCAGAAAAGAGGTGAAAAATAAAGAAAATTAAAAAATCACATTCACCAAGTTATAGCTGAGATTTTTCTTTTTCAAGTCAAACTTTGCAGCCAGTTAATCAGCTCCAAGACCCAGAACTCACTCAACTAGAGCACTCAGATGTCCCTGTGTGAGGAGCAACACGTGCTCAGATGATACAAATCCCCATCTGACACATTTTTCATGCAGGGCTGAAAAAAATGCCTGAATATTTGCAACACCCTGACAGGCTGTATCTACCCCATGGACACTGTAAGTTCAGTGTCAGTCTGCCCTGGGGAACACCGAGATTCCTGTTTCCCTTCATTACAGATGCACATCCCATAAATTCTGGGGTATCTGTCACTTACAAGTCACTCACAGAAAGCTTTGGTTGGAATGAGTTGGTGCAGAAAAGGGGAATTCTGAGCTCCCACCAGCACATCCCAGAGCTCCAGCTTTGCCAATTCCTGTGCCAAGGCAGGATGGGTTTCTCAAGGTGTTGCTTCCTGATCCAAGGGGAAAACAACCTCATCCCTGTCTGTGTGGAGCTGTCACACTGTGGGTCAAATCCCAGCAATTCCAGAGTCCCAACAGGAGACTTTTGGCTTTGCCAAATGGCCCTGACACGGACAACTCTTACAAAAACTAATTCAATATTAAAGTTTCAACTGGTTCCATCCTCCAGGAAAGGTCGTATTTCAGAAACAATTTAATTCTAAATCAGAACTAAGCTGGAAATGCTGAGGATTCCCCTGCCCAGGCCCCACCCTGCAAACACCAGCAAGGAAAGGACGTGTCGGCCCCGAGAGTGACAAGAGTCTCAGCTGGAGCTTTTCACAAAAGTCAGTTGGAAGCAGAAAACATAATTTTAGACACCTTGGCATCACAAACCCAGAGCATCATCCTTCCTGTTGGCTCAGGGAGGAGAATTCTACACTTGTTAAGCAGAGAGAGGTCAAAAAAAACGTGGATTTTAAGGCTGCCACCGTGCCTGACCTTTGCTACTCATGACACTTCAGGAAAGAACTTTTTCCATACAATATTGATAAGGCAGCCTTTACAAAAGCTTGGCAAAACCTCAGCAATATAAGACCAATTATTAAGGAGAAATCCAGTAAGGAGAGTGCAGGTTTTTCTCAGAAAAACTGCAGATTTGTGTGTTCTGCAGTACAAAGGACAAGTCCAGCTCAGCTCAACCACATCACCTCACGTGCTGAGGGTGGGGCAGTGCCTTCAGGAGCTGGTGACCCCCAACCAGAGCAAATTCCAAGCACTTGTCCAACTGAAGTTACCTTGATGACACCTATAATAGTTACAATCACCCTCCTAGTTCTCTAGTGCAGCCTGAGGGGCACGTCAATGTGCTTTACCTTTAGAGGAAAGGCAGAATTTCAGAGCAGACAGATCAGATGTAGAAACCCTCTGGTTACAAACGCTGTGCTCATCAGCCTGGGTGACCCCAGGGGACAGGGACAAACTGCTCAGGGAAGGGGGCAGCAGTTGTCTCAGTTGTGGGAATTCATTGAGTTCTATATAAAAACTGTACATCTCACTGGAAAAAAAAGGGAAAAAAAACCAGATCGAACCTCAAAATGACAATATTCCTAATTGGCAAACATAGTGAATAAACCCACAATCCCATGGAATGCCAGAGGTGCACAATAAATACACAAACCCCCCCGTTGTCCCAGAGTCACTCACATGAGCCCACTTGTCCAGCCTGGAACCTTCTGCAGGAGAGCCTTGATTGTCATTATCCATGTCAGGCTGCCCATGGAAAGAACTTGTTATGTCCCAAGCACTTCTGGAGATTAGCCTTTTTTCTTCAAGTGTTCCACTAATTGTTTTTTCTTCACTTGCATCAGCAGGAGACCCAATTATAGCTCCAGCTTCAATTTGCAATAACCTCCTTTTTAAATAGTGTGAGTCACCTTTTCACCTTTTATTACAGAGATAGCAGAAAGGTCTGATAGGGAAATAGTGCAAATCCTAAATTCCATTTTTCAGAAATGAGATTTTATAATTGTTGGTCACTTGCCTTGATTTAATTTAAATCACATTTACATCCCAATAAGACTTAGAAGAAATTATTTCACATAGTTTTCTGTATGTGGCTTTAGGTTTTTAACAGTGTATAAACTCACTCCTATTTTTACTGATTAAAATATAATTTTTTTCCTCCAGAAGCCCCAGCATCACTGAATCTATTGTCCCTCACTGCAAGTAATCTCTTTTTTTAATAAGTAAGTAGACCGTGTATCCTTGGACTTGCAGACTGTTCACCTTGAAATATGCTGTCTGAGTTGACTGATTTGTACTGGGTGCACAGAGATGAACAAACTGGAGCAGGATTTAGTTGGAGTAAACTCCCAAGACACCATTAATTGTGATTTTAAAAAGACAGCTCTCACTTCCACTTGCAAATGCAATTATGCAATAGAAGGGGAGTTCAACACGACAAACAACAGCTCAGACCAGCAACTGAGAGAATGACATGCACTGTCTTCCTTAAATGTATTTGAGAAACACAGCAAAAAATCAAAGGAAAGGCTCATTCATTCTGGGAACCTGAAGCCCCAGAAAAACATTTGAAAACCATCTCATAATCAGGTAATAACTCTCCAGATGTTTTAAAATAGCTTATGTAAGTTGAATCTTTGAGAGACCTGTTAACAAGAATTAATATTATAGAAACAGAGCCTTACTGAACCCCGCTCTGCACAAACTCTTTCAACTCTAGATAAAAACCTCACTGCACTCACTAGAGAAAAGGAAAGTTAAAAAATGGTTAGGACTGAAATTTTAAGATGCCACAGTGACTGGCAGGACAGTGCTGCTCTTGCTTGTCAGAAAAATAATGGTAGAGACCAGAAGGTCACTTAGTAGGATTAGCAGTTCTTCACTGAAGGAAACAGTTTACACCTGCACATAACTTGGCTCTAAAATGGGAGACATTTCTAAAAGCTGGACATCTTTTTTTAAACTAGTGATGAAAAGCAATGAGATAGCCTAAATCCCAGCAATGAACTTTATTACAAAAGGCAAAAGTAATCCTGATGCTTCCACTTTCCACCTTTGATACTGAGTCTCACTGAATAATCTCAGCTCTTCTGCTTGGAGGTCCAAGTTCAAGATCAAGGATGAGCCAGGGACCATTTACAGTGCAAGAACTGCCACCCCAGCTCTGCATTCCCATTTCTGATGGGCTGGACTTCTGGATCAGCCTTCTTGCCCCTTTCTTGAACTTTCTGCCCCCTCCCCTTCCCCTGGGCCAACAGGTAACTCTGTCTCGACGTCCTGCAGGTCTTCCCATCATCTTTGGAACAGGAAGACATGGAAGTTCCTGATCTTTATCTACTCAGCATCACAATTTCAACATCAAAACAGTAGCCAAGGTAATACTTTAAATCAAAAACCCCACCCTATAAACTTTAAAATCCACAGTAGGAGCATAAGGCACCATCCAAGCCAAAGATCTAAGAATCCACTTGTGCTTCCTGGTTTAACTGGAAAGAAATGAAGCATCTGTCCAGCCATCCCTTCCATTGCACCTTACACTCCAAATAAATAATGACAGGTCTGTAGGAGGGAAAATAATCCTGCAGACTTGACTATCAAAGAACTTCATCATCAGAGCCACCCCAGGAGCATAACCCATGTACACTGAGACTGCTCAAAAGGAAGATTAGTTTAACTCTAATTATTTTAGCGTTCTAACAACAAATCATGTCAATGTTGAGGGTTGCTCTTGGGGAAGGGCTTGCTTTCTAAGGCATCCTGCTCTGTAACATTTACCTGGATTTCTCCTACTTGTCTAGACCAAACTAATGCAAAATTCACCAAAGCAAGGTCGTTAAACCACAGAAATCTCTGATCACTAATGGGCAGCAATCACCAGGTTTCAGCTCAGGTTCATAGAAACAACTATTTCAGGCTCCCTGCTGACTCAGGAGCTCTGGGAACCTTCTCTTCATTTTCCTCAGCCAAATACAGAAGGAGCTTCTGATTCAACTGCTGTTGTGCCTGTTTTCCTCTCTTTGAAGAGCTTTATTTGTATGTTACACAAAGTTAAGTTAAATATCACTGGAAATCCGTTAACAGAAATACATATTCCTTGTTGCTGAATTGCCTGTCCTGGCTGTGGGATCTGAAAGCACCAGGTGAGACTTGAGAGCACAGTATGGGGGAATCACTTTCTGTGCATGATAAAACAAAAGAGATGCTACATTCCAACCCGGGGGAAAAAAAGTAAACTATATCATTTTTCCTGCTGCTGTCAGTATAATTAATAAATAACACTCTCCAGATGGGGACAGGAGGGGTCAGCAGGAGAAGGCAATGGAGTCGACAAAGAGACCCAGAATTATGTTCCACACCCCACCCCCCCCCGATCCCATCACCCCAGAGAGAGGGGAAAACCAGTTTCTGAGCTTTGGTGCAGCGCTGATGGACTGGCACAGCACAATAAATATCAGAAACCAGGAGAAACCCCGGCACTCCGGGGGCCCTCGTGTGTCCCGGGAATGGCAGCTCCCCAGGCTGAGACACCCCGGAGCCCATCGGGGGTCACGGACAGGGGCTGTCGGTGACACGTGTCCATACAAACAAAAACAGGGACACATTTTAGCACCTGTGGAACCCGGGAGATGCCGGTGGGCACCGGGAACGGGACCGGCCAACTTCGGAGGGAGGAGGCTGCTGTATGTTCAGCTGGATTGACCCCGGGTGCTGGGAATCACCCGGAATT
>WEIV01006760.1:2340-18009 GCA_013390005.1 Calyptomena viridis
TAGCATTAATATGAATTTTCTCAGTATCTCTCAAGCTGCACACCAGGTGTTAGGGTTTGGAAAGCCAACAGACATAGGCAGAACATTTATACAGTTATGGTAGTCACATTTCTTGATTGACACCTTGTTGGTTCATGCTCAGCTCTAATCTGGAGTACCTAACTCAGTCTCCTGGAAGCCAAATAAGGTGTCAAGGTGCAGCTGCTTTGAATGTAAGACTGGGATTCATAGTGTGTGGCACAAGGAAATCACATCCACATATCAAAACATGCAGATTGAGTCCATGCCCAGCCCTAGAGCTGGAGCTGATCAGTGCAAGAGCCAAATGATTCCAACCACACTTAATTGATGCATGAGCACACAAGGATCAGTGGGCCCATATGGACAGCCCCTTCTCAAAAATATGCTGGAAATCTTTTTGTAATAGCACATCAATAGTGAAAAACTCATGAACATGGCAATAAAAATGCCAGAGCTCTCGTAAAATCTCTTCAGAGAATCAAATGCTGATTTTATTTTTTTCTTTCTCTAAGGATGTGTTCTGCCTTTTCTCACTTATGTAAAAATAATGTCCATAGCACCGACATACACTTGCAGTGAATTACTATTGATTTTATCAAATCACTCAGCTGCATTTCAGTGCTCAAGCAACTCTAGGGGTATTTACTGCTTCCTATCATGTATTCTGCATTGATGAGCATTGTGTGCTGCAAATGGTGCATTGTGGAAGAAAATTACTCTGAAAATATAGTCAGTTTTTTAATTGCTAAAATGCTTTCCTTGTTGGCAATTGGTTCACTCTTCTCTCCACACCCCAATATCAGAATTAACTGAAAGGCTCTTTGAACAAGGAGAGAGGGAGAAAATAGTAATGAAAATAATAGATAGACTGTTACTATAAAAAAAAACAAACTAGTTTTTTAGAATGTTACAGAACTTCTTTCATTTATTCATCTCTACTATAAGTCTCTGAACTGTCAATGTATTCTACTTCCTAGTTTAAAGCCTCATCCAAGGATATTTTTCTGTTTTTCTGTTCTTGTATTAAAAAGAATATTGTGCATTGGGTGGGGTGTTCAATATAGTACTTGGGATGCGTTTACTGCACTTAGAAGTGATTTAATTCCAATAATCTGAAATGACAAGTACTGTATGGGTTTTCTCTTGGCATTAATAGGATTAAATCAGAAATGAGATATATACTGACAGAGAGGCAGGCATTAAGGATCATAAAAATAACATTTGAAATGGTTCTTAAATTGATATAAACCTAAAAAAAAGTGCAAGGAAAAAAAATGTAAGCATTGATAACAAAGGGAACTGTTCAGTGAAAAACTAAGGGTAGAACAGGTGAAGTAAAAAATGGCAGAGAACAGGTACCTGCTAAATATGAAAGGACTATATACTATTAAAACTGTCATGCTGTATAGTTTGGAAACATGGATAATACTTTTTGTTCTCACAAGAAAGATCTGTATAAATCAATGGAGATTAAATGAGCTTAAATAGCAGTAGCATTATTCCTTCACCCATACAGAGGTTACAGAGGGCTGTAGGATGAAAGAGATGTAAAAAACATACAGATGGATGCAGATTAAATTTGGAATGTGATCAACTGATCTCTTATGTTAGAACGTTTTAATAATATTTTGTCCTTTAGTTCAGATACAACATCTGACAACAGACATGAAGCTAATCCCTTCCAATACAAAGAAACTTATTTAGCTGTGTTGTTTGCTGTGAACTATTGCATCCTGTTTGTTGCATCTTACTTCTTTATAGTTCAGCAAATTCATGACTGCTGCTAAATATATATAGTTAAAGTTTGCTTAGACTCAAAATTGGTTCTGGATCAGCTTTGCAAGTGGTATTGTTTCATCTCTTATCTGTTCTAGGCCTGTTTTAACAGCAAATGAGAAAGAACTCATATGGGCATTGATTCAGGGTCACTGCCTGAAAATTCCCTTAGTACCTCAGCTCTTTGTCTTACCACAGCCAGGTCAATTTTCTGTCAGTGTAGAAAGAGAACTTAATATATCAATATAGCAAATATCAGTTTAAATGCTTCCATTTAAATACTTCCATTTCAGTGCCATGCAGAATAACTATTATGGAATTGCTCCCTCTCCAGTATCTGCATTCTTTCTGGATTTCATCTATAAGTAAGGAGCCCTCTTTGTACTCTGATCATAGAAAAAGATTTTCTTCAGGCTTGGGAAGAGCAAAGACATACTAGGAAGAACCTAGGATACTTTTCAAATCATGAAAAATTCTTTCCCAATTACTTTTTGTTGGTTTTTGGACCCTTTATTTTTTCCAGATCGCTTTTAATAAGTGCATACAGCACTCTCTGTATTTCAGTCCACTGCTTTTTTTGAGAAACTTTGTTGTAGTACTAAATTAAAGAAATAGTATTAACACACTAATTCAATCGAGATATTAAAATTAATTTTGTTCTGTTCATTTATTAATTCAGACCTGCAGCAGTGTGTTAGAATGGATACATATTAAAAAGAAAAAATCAACAGAAAAACAAAACAGGTCATTAAAAACAGGCCTATTTCGAGTTCACTTATGTAGATGTCTCTATTTCTGGCATAAACTCTTAGGCACTGATAGGCCTTTGTTTGCTTAATGGTTCCCCTAAACATTAATCTTTATCTTAACAATGTTAATTCCATCATGAGAAGTGTTGCTGAATATATTCAGACTTCACACTGGCAATGATATTACTTGATTATTCCTTGCCACAGGTTCTGAAGTGCCTGTTCTGAACTGCAGATCTTCATTGCCTGCTACACCTCTTGTTCTGACCTGATCAGTCACAGTCATTAGTGCACTGGAGTCAAAAGAGTCATCTAACTCATTGTGCAATACAGAACCTGACACTGCAGATTTACAGTACTGACATATTTTATGGCAGTAGAAGGTGACTGCATCTGTTTATTATTCTCATTAGATGGGTTACGACCTTTAAGATAGCAAGCAAAATATCTTGTGCCACTGAATTCAGTAAGGGACTTAGTAGAAGTGACAGAACCTACCCAAAAAATGCAGATGAAGGGTAAATATTTGAAGTTAGGTGCCCAGATGAACAATGGAGACCACCTGTGTGTTTAAGGAACATAAATAAGATGCTTAACACCTCAAAATGCTAAGTTTTCTCAGATTTGGTTGGAGCATGTGAAAACTATAGGTTCTCAGATTGTTTTCGAAAAAGGTTTTTTTTTAGGTCCATTTATATACAGTTACATTAGGTTCCTTTCTATATGGAGTGCATAAAACTAATTTTAACCACCTGACTGAATATTTTAATCAAAATATAATTAAAAATCATTCTACTTACACTCTTTCTGCAGAAGGGCTTCATTTTTGATAGTTTCATCATAGGAAGTTAAGAACTTTAATTTTGTGCAGTCTTCCCCTTTCAGTAGTGATCTGATTAAGAACTTTTTTGTCTTTGAGGAGAATAGAGTTTAATATTTTTTTTAATATATCCATCGTCACTACATAAATGAATTCTATTGAATTTGTGTTGTGTTGTTAGCAAAGAACAATACATCAAGCCTATCTTTGATATGCTTATAATTATTTCATTAAAAGGACTTTAATGTGTTCAGCATCAAACTAGTATTTCTCTCCTTTTCATCTTCCATTTTGTTCCATTCCATATTTTAAAAAATCCAGAAAAATAAAACCCGTGAATAGAAAGGTCAGTGTGTAAATTTGCTTCTGTTTAAAAGCTGTGGTATTGATTTTATTATGTGTGAGAATCCCGATGACTCCGTCTTTTACCTGCACAAGAATATGTTATTTGGTTGAGCTTGTTAGGTAACTGTGTCTAGTAAAAAGAAAAAAGCTTTTTCCTGGAAAATGTTAATGTTAGTGTTCTTCAATGATTTAACCTAAATGGAAATGATTCATTGTATCAAAATGGCACAACACACTTTCCAAATGATTCAATGCAAATATATGGTGCATTTTCTTAGCTTATGCATTGTGACAGTTGTAGCTTGGGACCTCACAACTGGAGTTTTAGACAGAAAAAAAAGAGATTGCTTTAAATCTGTCATAAAAGTTACAGTCTCACTAAAAAGCCTGGCTTATAGTACACAATAGAATGTCATGCTCCCTACCTGGAAATGGATCAAAGTCTACAAAGGCTGTTTTTTTCCACAGACACCTCTAATGTCAAAGTTTCTCTAATGGTAGAATGAATTCACCTTTTATAATGTAAGAAGTAAAGGAAAGTTCAAAACTTATCAAGTGAATTTCTATCCCACTTAAAATAGAAATGCTTATGAAAATGAGAGGGCATGGTCATGCACTGTGGGCTGGGGTACCTTTGTGAAACTTGCTTGAGAACAGGAAATATCTCTGAGCTGTAAGTCTCTGACCTCACATTTTGCTCCTGGTGTAGGTGCTGGGTGTGGTACTGTTTTCTTTAATTTCTCTACCACTTCTCCCACTGAGGTCATTCAGACTGGGGCACATCACTTCCTACCTAGACAATATGTGATGACGATGGATTAATTAAATATTTTCACAAATGTCTCTGCTAAAAAAAAATGCAGATTCTTCCCCATATCAAAGAAATCATAAGAGGAAATGGGATGGAGTTTGGAACTGGTTACAAATGTTCCTCAATGCCTATTATTCCTGAATCCCTGAAACATAAAAGTAGTCCACAATAGTCACACATTGTATGAGCTGCAGATTGCTACTTTAACTGTAGACTGCAGCTGTGGAGTAATCTTATTATTTGTTACTGTCATTCTTAAGGATAAAAAATTATACTTACTGATTTTGAAACCTTGCTGAAAACTTGTACATGGTGCTGCTCAGGATTGTATAAACACTGGGAAAATAACAGACTGGCACTTGGAAGGGCAGGGACTAATTTTTAAACACAGCCCACAAGGTCTCAGGAGAGACAAGTAACCTTTTAAGGCAACCTGAGGAGAGGATGACCATGCCTATTGTATTCTTACAGTAGATTAAGAATAAGCAAAGCAATAAGGCTTCCCATCATCCATATTCTTCAGATTAGGCCCAGAATAATGAGGGTGATATGAAGTGTTGCCAAAACCTCAAACTTCGAGGGGTAAAATAAATGGATTAGGAGTTAAATACATACATTTGACTGCCTACCCTTGACAGAGTTGTGGGGCAGAAAGTAAACAAAGATATTGAATAAGATAAATGATGGTGTCATGTTTGACAGTGCAGCATGTCTGGCTAGAAAGAAGCATTTGGAGCTTGAGTACAGCATGAGACACAGTATGTGTCCCACAAATATCCTATCCCATGGCATTAAATGAGAGTTAACAGTATTTATGTCCCAAGTATTTTTTTGAAATATGCAGAAGACCATAATGGCTGGTGATAGCTCATGTCATCATTGTCCACTGTTCTCTGAACACGATTCATCACTACCACTGGGCTAGATTTTACTGAGCACACTTGGGATGTCCATCTTGTCTTGGTAATGTAGTCTGTGACTTACAAATAAATGCAAATCTCTTTTCTCTACATGCCAGTGTGTGACAGGTCTAGGTAAGATCCCATGGTGATTCCAGTATGCTTAAGAAGAGGAGGTACTTGGATTTCCTTGATCATAATAATCATAATGACTCTTGACATTTTTCACATCACTTGGTGTGGAGTTGTACCTTTAGATATTTGACAGATTTGTGCAAGTGGCCACAAACTCTTACTCCAGCACCTCCAGAAAATGTTAATGTGGTGTTAAGGCCAGTGCAGAGTGCCAAGCAAGTGCATTCTGAGTGAGATTCCAGACAGGATGTTAGATGAGAAGGAGAGCTGTTGGAGAACCATTCCAGCAGCTCCATGGGGCTGCTCCATCAGTGCACACTTGGTCTCCACTGCCTCACGTTCTCCACCACTGAGAATAAGCTTATGAGCATAAGCTGAGCTGCTGCAGCCTGTGCAAAGTACCTGTGCACATTCCCAGCCAGCATTCCCCTCTCCACCAAACACAAACCTGCTCTTTGTCAGATAGTCCCCCTGTGGCCTATCCAACACGTACTGCAAGGGTAATGTTTCGTAAGTGAGGAGGAGAGCAAAAACAGAGGGAAGCAAATGTCAAACAGCAAATAGAAGTGGAAACACCTGTTTGGCAGTGAGGAACAGCTGTACCTGTGCAGCTGCTTCTTTCTCTCTATAAGCACTGTGTGCTTGTTGCTTTACTTAAGGTTGACCAGGTTCTCTGTAGGTCTGTAGGATTTGATGATATTTAGAAAAGGAGGCTTCTTTACCCTGTGGATTTACTCAGCTTTAATCAGAACTTCTATGGCAAATAGCAAACCCATAAAAGTTGTATCTATTTTTTAATTTTATTTCTACTAGAGTTTTGAATGGAAGTTTTCTTACTACTGATCCTTAAAATAAACTGTGGATGAATTTTAGAGGATGATATGAGGGCTAGATTTTGGGTTTTTTATCTTCTGCCTCCATTTACCTTTTAACTGACCCTGCATGCAATCTCATTCAGGAAGGATCTACGTGAAGTGATTGTGCTTATTGGAATCTATATGTGATGTTAATTTTTGGAGTTTGTCTTTGTCTTTTTTTTTTAAATAGGTAATTTTTCTACTAGAAAATGGGGTTCCATTGCAATCTGAACGCATTCTAGGGTACTTCCATAATCATTTGGATTACAATAGTTTATTTGAATTTAAGTATACATTTTTCCTACACACAAGACAGGTCCCACTCCTCAATCATATGTAGGCACTTAATTCCTGTTGGAGAGCATCCAGCTCACAGTGTAATTATAAGCAATAGCTAAAAACCATCAAACTCTACTGCACTGAACCATGAAGGATAGAAAGCGTGAGAAGAGAACACAGGTTTTGTAGAGATATGAAAGCTGAAAATAATTGGCCTGCAAGCTGAGTGTAGATGCTGAGCCATGTTGTAAACTGGGCAGAATAGCCTGGTCAAAAAGGAATTAACTGTTGTTGAACTCCAGGCCAGCACTGCTAATTGTAATAACCAATTCAGAATCAGCTTGAATGTGTCTGCATTTCTTTTTCTTTCTTTCTTGAAGTGTAGATGTGTCGTATGCCAGCAATAAATGATTAGCTTAAAGATAAGTAACTTGGAAAAATTCACACAGTTGAAATCTAAAGGCATCGGTTAATTTTGCCATGACATACACAAATATCATTAGAAGTTGGGAACATATGGGATAAAAACACTAGGGCATTCAGTTCGTATGAAATTCAGCATTGATATATTCTTCTCTGGAAAAGGTAAAAAATTAAATGTGAGAGGAGTTTTTTTTCCTGGGGGAAAAAAAAAGGTCAATCCGCTATTACAAAGGTAGAGAACAGAATGATCTTTTGTAAAATATATTATTGGCAGTGATTTCTTCCATTTTTGTCTGCCAAGTCTTATGACAATGTGCATAAAACCAACTGTAAAAAAAAAAAATCTTATAATTGGAGCACTCATCATCTTACATTTAAAATTGGTGCAAAAAAATGAATGCCTTTAGTGGATAGCACTTAACTCCATTTGACAGTAGGCTCAATCCTACTTGTTTTACTCATAGCTCTAATGTTAGTGACGTCAGACTTTTGTACTAGGCCAGCAGGGTTTACCCTGAGTCCTGTTTGCTCAGAGGGACCTTTAAGGAAAATTACAGTATAATCCAAGTAAAACCTCTGAACTTTCTGTTCAAGAAAGGTATTGTCTTTCCTGTGAAGGAATCATGTTCAAAGACTCTTTTATATCTGTATGCTGAAATGCATAGAAATGTAGCCTCCTGTCCTCATGTTACATACCATTTGGAAAGCACTCCTGTATCAACATTCCTTGAGCATGCACGCCTCCAGTGAAGTGTAGTGCTCTGCACAGCATCCTCAGCTCAGGGGGAAACATCTTCTCTGCATCATGCTGCAGTGATTTGTCTCTGTCCCTCTCTGAAATCCTACTAACTGGGGCCGTGGTGTGCTTTTCTGATTGTGGCCACTGACAAGAAAAACCCAAACTGCCCCATGGTCCCTTCTGGGAAATAACCAGAGAAAAGGAGGAAAGGAAAAAACAAATGATCTTGCTCTGTCATGCTGGCACAACTTTGGAACAGCTCTGTTGAAAGAGCCCTTTTGTTGGCCCACAGTATATCCTTGACAGAAAAAAAAAAAAAGCCTGCTTGCAGAAATCTATGCCTTTGCCTGAGGGATGTTTACATGTTTGAATGGACAGCTCAGGAGGGATTCCGAAGTTTATGTCTGCAGTTTACTCTTTAGCACCGCCTGCAGCTCCTCGTGCTTCCTGGTGTGAGTCGCTCCTGCAGGCAGCCCCTGGAATGGTCCTTAGGCTGCTTGTTCGCCACCCAGCCTTGTGTGGAATTGCTACCTGGCTTAAAGTGCTTTGCAGACAGAATTTAGACCCTTTTTCTTTTTTTTTTTTTTCCTTACTATAGAAGTCAACAGAAGGATCTGCTGTCGGCCTTGTATCTTTGAGCATCAGCATCAAACTTTGCATCGTCGTGTCTTTTGAGAACACCACTTCATTCACTTCTGTTCTTGATTGTCTCTAATCTATCCACTCATACCTTAAAAGTACTTCTCACTCAGTAGCATATTTTCAGTGCCATTTATTTACCATTTGTTAACTATTTAAATAAAAGCAGGGGAAAAACAACTATGACAATTAACAGCATGTGTTATTCTCTAAGACAATTCTTGTAATTAGTATGTTAATTTCCCACAAACATGACCAAGCCAATATTAGCCAACAAGTATTACCATATGCTTCTGGAAAGAAAACAATCATCAAATTGTTTAATAGTCTTCTGGTATAGGGGAATAGAAGATCTGATTTAAGACAATATCATGTCTTGAGAAAATTACACTATGTCCCTGTCATATTTTAATCTATTATGGTGCTGTCTGCTGATGCACTTCCATTTGAAGAGTGTTATAATTTATCATGCAAGTAGAGATCCTCTGAATTATGGCTAGTTAAGTACCAGTAAGCAGAATATCAGAATCTGCTGGATGTGGAGCAGAAAGCTAACCCCTAGATAAAGGCAGAGTCAATCCCATCAGAACTACTTGTATGTTATTATCAACCCTTAACATAAGTTGTAGGGTTTTTCTCTCTTTTTGGCATGCAAATTTGGACAGTAATTATTTTATAAGATTATTAAAAAGCATCATTGCACTATATTATCTCTCTAATTCTCAATATTGTAATACAGCCTAAATTTCTTTGTCATTGCTGCATGTTAAAAAATCCAGGAGCTGTCCAAAGGAAATATCATTGGGGTTGGCATAAACATCCTTCTGGGCTTCTATAGCCTGGATAATCTTAGATATTTTCTGCTGATTCAGGTTCATGTGATGATTATTTCATCTTTTCTCACCCTCGAAACACACGCATTTGTTATCTAAACTATGGGGTGTAAAGGCAAGCAGTGCAGTGATACCATATGCTGAGGAACCAATGTGAGAGGAGTTTGGAAAATTTCAGCTTTGTTTAAAAAGAAGAGACCCTTTCTAGGGACTTAGTCCCTTCCAAGTGTAGGTATTTCTCATCAAATGTGTTGGGGTGGGAAAGGTTAGCCTGTTTGTGTACTTGTTTTCCAGATTTTATAAGGATTCTCTGCTGGTTTAAGTCTTTTCAATTCCTCTGCTTTATTATTTATAGCAAGTTACTCCCTTTAGTGGCATTAACATTCTGGCTAAGGAAGCCAAGAGGAGCAAGTTAGGCAGAATCTAAATATATAGAATACCCCTTGGCTGTGTCAGCAACTCCAGCTCTCTATTTCTTATAGGTATATGACTTCCTTGCAGAGACTAACCAAAGAAAAGGCTGAAAATTTACTTTGAAAGAACATAGACTTTTGAGAAAAAGCTCATAAAGGCAGTCTGTAATTGTGTTCTGTTTTCCTTGCACGGCTACTCAAGCAGAATATTTTCTAGACTTTTATTCCTGTGAAACTGCACTATATCTGCTGAAAGCCTGGAGATTGCCTCTGGTTTGAGGTGGGGAATATTCTTTCATATGATTTGATTTTTTTGTAAGAGGAATTTCAAAAGAAAAAAGAATGCACTGCCAGAGTCAAAAAATCAAAACCCACTTTATTAAAGCTGCATGAATATTTGTGTGAAAAATATACCTCCACTACAGTAGGATAGAAAACATTTCTTAATTCTGGTTTATTTTGTGGGATTGTGCAATTAAAACTTTAATTTTCCCAAAAGTTCTGCAAAATCAGAACTATTTTCCTAATGAAGCAGGTTGACATTTCACATGAAGCCCATGGTATTTTAATGTCTTCAGTATTAATACTACAATGATAAAAATATAACAAACATAGTTGTCTCCCAAGCAATGGTTATACTTTTTTTTTCTGAAAATTGTATTTATTCAGCTCAGATACATCTCTCTCTAAAAATCCAAGAGGTTTGTCCATAGATTATAGGAAACAGAGAGATAGACAATGTTATTATTATTATTAACAATTTGTTTCCCATTTAAAAAAGCTGGCTTCGACAAAATTTTGTTGCATTAAAATAGTCTAAATATTATGGTTAAATATGAATTCAACACTGACATTGCTGAAGGTCTGTCATGGGTCAGAACTATTGTGAACAATATAATGGAGTTGACTCATTTAGGAGAAGATGTTTTTTTTCCATTGCGTGACAGTACCACATGTAATTATGTACTTTATTTTTACATGTATTTGAGGAATTTTTGACACTTGTATTTTTAGCCTATGACATTTCCATGAAATCCACTTCTCTGATGCCACACTGACCTCAGGTCACTATGGATCAGCTGAGGTGATTATGTGGAATATGTGCTGAGAGGAGTCATCCCAATGACTTTGCTAAACTGGGAAACTGGTCTACACAAACTTATCTTGTACTGTGGCTATTTTGCCACCTGTTGATTTAGTATTGTAAAAAAAACAATTGCTGCATTGTTTATAAGAGAGGCCACTGACCAGAAGGAAGAAAAGACATTTGTAGATGTTTACTAAACTGAGCTTAATTTAGAAAGAATGAACAAGCTCGAATCCCCATTAGTAAATCTGGATCAATAATATCAATGCTTTTCTAGTGCATTAAAAAAAATATTATATCTAACAGAAATAAAATATAAATAGAATCACACTGAATCATGCTTTATAAAATGTCAGTAGTTCAAAACCCAATGTAATTAATTTGTATGTGTGTTCAAACATACCTTACAACTGTGTGAAAACTCTTTTATTATATGTCATTTCAGAAAAATTTCTATCTCACAGAACAGATATATAGCAATTCTCAAACATATAATCCTAAATAAATGATGCATTGCAAAATATAAAAGAAATTAATTATGGGCTTCATATATATTCATTATGAAACACTGAATATTAAATAAAACAACCAATAGCATATATTTTAGAAAGAATTTAACTTCTTTTAGATTAATCAGACACTCCAAGAGACAGACTAGAACAATTTAGAACCAAACTAGACCAGTCAGTATCAAAAAAAAAAGCATTTTGCAAAATGAAAGGGTTAAAACTATTCAGCAAAAGTAATGATTTGATTAGTTTAGCATCAGTGGGTCCTTCATGATGGATAATGACAGGGAATGCCTTGAGGTGTCTAGTAATTGCTCACATGCATTCATTGCATTCACCATGACATTCTGTGAGAACATAATGTACGTAATGTATTGAGTGTATACAAGTTAATGATACCATATATTTCCAAATCACATGTTCAGGGTATTTTCTTCAGGGTAAAAGAACATATTGTTAAAGTATTCCTTTTCAAACTGTAGGGTTGGTGCTGATTTTATTTTAATTTGAGAAATAGCTAAGTTTGTTTCCCCAAAAATAAATGTTAGTGTTATAAAATTTTTATCTTTTAGTCTTTAATAACTGTTAAAGGAACACTATATTCTTTAGCACTAGAGTCCACAAAGAAAGATCATGATCCTTTTAATTACAAAGATATTATGGGAGGCAATTACTTTGGATTAAGGTAGTAGTTGTACCATGGTTTGCTTAATTTTATTGATTTGGTATGATAAAATGATAACACCTTCCTTTTTGAATTGAAGTGTGATTGTGCTGAAAATACTTTGCAACATCTACATGGAGCCTGGATTCCCTCTCTGAAAATATGTGATGGATATGAACACAACAACAATACAGTCCAAACTTATAACTTGACTACAAAACTGACATTAGTTTTGAGCAAAGTGTGCAAAACTGCCATGCTGCATTGTCCTAATCAGTGTAATTTCATTGTGGAAAATGAATTTATGATAATATACCAGAGAACCATTATGCATTTGACCTTTTGAAACTGGAGTGGAATCAAATTGTATACTATTGACCTTAACCCTGGCTCACTGTGTAGATGAACAAAAATAATTGCACTAGTAAAAATAATCAAATAGCTGCACACAGCTCTGCAGATTGAATGGACCTTGTGCTATTAGGGATGATTTCACCTAGAGAAATAGAGTTTTGTAATTAATGAAGTATAAGGACAGCAAAAAAAGCTAGTGCTCCACTGGCTGCAAGAGTGGAAGGATGCAATTGTATTAGCAGGTAGTTGTTACAATATCGAGATTGGTTTTAAAGGTTGAAGCAGAAGAAATGCATGGCAGGGTGGAGATGGAAATTATGACTAGAGGCCTACAGTGAGGTGGGTTTGTATTCCAAATTAGACCAATAGCTAAGGAATCCCTAACATTTATTCCAAATAAGAAAATGGAGCTACTGAGACTTGCGGCTTGTGTGACTTTAGTGGAAATTTGGCTCAGGCATTGTGAAGAAAAACAAACTGAAAATATGCCTTCCCCAAGGTCAATGAAAGTATTCCAATCTTCATTTTTGGTAAATAATATATTTGTAATTGGTGCTGTTGGACAGTGGAACAGGTTGTGGTTTGTGTGTGTGGTTACTTAGGTGGAAGAATATGCAGTCCTTCTTGTTCCAGAACTGATAAACCAGCAGCTCCACAAACCCTACTGCAGGGGTTGGCATTTAAGTGGCGCAGTCTCCTGAGGCCAATTGAGACTTGATTTTAAACCTATTATTTAACAAAAATAATGTTGCATGGTTGTTGGGTTTTTTCCTCCTCCAATTGCTGTTCTTTCTTCCAGAAGGGATAAAGATTCTGCTTTGTCCTATTAATTTAATTAGTATTGGATTGATGTAATTGAGAACGGAATTTGTCCTGTGCTGTTTAAATTAAATGAGAGCTCCATCAGGCTGATTCTTTCATATTACAGTGCATCTTCATTATAACATCATTTAATTCCCTCTGTGATTTCAGCCCTTTATTTCTTTTCCCATGCAGAGTATCACTGATACCATCAGTCAGGTAGGGCATTTTACTGCTTCCTTCACAGAATTTTGCTATTCCCAAAAGAAAGTGGAAAAAAAAAAAAGGAGCAAATTTAATGAACATTTCACATTTTGCTTTTAATCTTTTAATATTAATGCTACAAAATTTCATTGACAAGATTTCATGACTAGTACAAGCATGCTTAGAATTTTTTCTTTGGCAAAGCAGTGCCACAATGTTTACTGTCCAGCTGTTAACATGAAAGGGAGACACATTGGCTGTATAGCCAATGCACAGTTGGCCTCCTTTACTAAAGTGGTTTCATGCCAAACACACAAAGTTTTAATTATAAGCAGTTTGAAATATTTATGCTCCTTGCATTTCCTTATTCTTGTACAGAAGCAAGACAAAAGTTCTTTTGAAATTTGATGATAGAAAGTATTTGATGCCAACACCATGCAATTGTGGTGTATAATTAATTAGTTCGAGTGAATAATGATGTTGTTGGGTTTTCTATTGTTGTATTCTTCGCTTAGAGATACATTATGCCAAAAATTGTAATTAATCAAAAAGACACAGAAGAAATAATTCTCCCCTGCTCCTTCCATACTTTTCTTCTTCAGTCCAAAAAGACAGTTTGGTCCACTGTGGGAAACAAGCCTCATTGCATGTGTGTGTTTTTTGGAAGGAAATTGCAGCTCTGAGTCATTTCAGCATCTCTTTCAATGCTTATGTTTGAAGTACATTTATTATCTAAGATCCTTTTCTGCATTTGAACACTCACACAGGTGCTTTTTAAAGNGTGCACAGATCACTGTAAATTCAGCAGGACTTTTGAGGAGTGTCATTGAAGTTATGTACTCAGCTTCTTTCATGTATTTGAACTCTCATCTTAACAATTGCCCTGATTTTAAGAACAGGTACCATCAGCTGAAAAGTAATTCTTCACTTTTTCCATCTAGTGACACGTTCCTAGTCTGAGGGAAAGAATCAGTGCTTTTTGATGGGAAGCAAAAAGTGATGAACAACAGACAATTGTTGGAAAGAACAGATTTGCTTAGAAGTAGAATGTAAAAAAAAGAAAATAAATAAATAAACCAATCCAGAAGCATGCATACATGTTCAAACATGTCTTGTCTAATTCTGAACTGCAACTTCTACAAGATGGAGAATCTGCCACTGCACAATTAATTTCAATAACAGTTTCATTTTCTTTCCTAAATTAAAGTAACATCAGAAGAAGTGTCTACACTGCAGACTGAGGTGTGCTATAGCCATAGCTGAGTTTTAAATGACCTGTCTTGGATACTGGGAGTCCTTGCCAAGGTCAAGATAAATTTATCTTCCCGATCTTCATTTTGTCATGGTTATGCAGCTGTCATTACCCAGACTAGCTCACAGAGCATTAACTTGGGTACCTTCTAACTACACTGCTTCCCATATTGCAAAGATATATAAAATAAGTGTACTTTTTTCAGTGAGCTAAGAAAAATCCAATTGCTTATGGTACAGTCCAGCCAAAATGTTTCCAGTCCTTACAAGTCCCACAACACCTCTTATCCACCTTTGACCCACGCTGGATGCACAAGCAACACTACCTGCATTTTTATCAGGTCTCCTGAAATGTTGCTGCCTGATAAGCATAGTTTTGCTGTGGGGGTGTTTTGCCTATCAATATTTCAGGACTACTATGACCCACAGAGCTGAATGTCTCCTCCGTTTATTTTGTACTCCAAGTCTTTTACACATTTCAGGATTTGATAATCTCCCTTCTATCTTGCCCCATGTCTTGCTCTGGCTCTGAGCCTGGATGTCCAGTGTCGTGAATTGGATAGACAGACTTCTTGGTAACCCACTTGATTAGTATTTTCATTTGAAAAGGGTGAGAAGAACAAAGTCTAAATGTTCACTTCTGGATACTTTTCACCAGCTGTTCAAAAGGTTTAAAATTGGAGCAGTGATTCAGAGAAATAGAAATCAAATACACAGGGAGTATGAAACAATAGGATCAAAGAGGAGGAGGGAAAATACCAGACAAAAAATCCCCAGTAAATACAGTTTACCATTAACATATATGTTTTCATTTCTTGTACATGTACCCTCATAACAAATATTGTCACAGTATCCAACCAACTGCAGTGCTTCAAGCTAAAGAATCACATCTGCACTGTGGCTTTTCTTGCAGTAGGACTCTACTGCCTATATCTGTGCAACTGAGTGATCCATCTCATCTGTGATTATTTGGTGATATTTTTATCTTACAAGGCCCTTATTTTTTAGGCTCTTTCTCCCAATACAAAAAGGGATTTTTTTTAGTGCTAAGTAACTTTCA
>WEIV01006763.1:0-54116 GCA_013390005.1 Calyptomena viridis
CTGGAAGATAGTTCAAGATAGCCAGCCCTTGTTCTTGTAGCAGACTTCAATGACCCAGATGTCTGCTGTGAACTCAACACAGGAGAGAAGAGGCAGTTTAGAAGGTTCTTAGAATGTATGGAGGACAGCTTTTTGTCACAGCTGGTGGGTGAGCCTTCCAGGAGTGAGGCTCTGCTCGACCTGCTGTCCACAAATAGAGAAGGGCTGGTGGGGGATGTGGTGGTCGGAGGCTGTCTGGGGTGCAGTGACCATGAAATAAGAGAGTTTTCAATATATAGTGAAACAAGGAGGGACATCAACAAAACTTCCACGTTGGACTTCTGGAGGGTGGACTTCAGAGACTAACTCAGAAAGTACCTTGAGAAACAGCCCTTAAAAACAAAAGGGTCCAGGAAGGGTGGATGTACTTCAAGAAAAAAATCTTGAAGGCACAGGAGCAGGCTGTCCCCATGTGCCCAAAGATGAGTTGATTGGAAAAATGACCAGCCTGGATGGGCAATGAGCTAAGGGAAAAAAAAGAAGGTGCATCACCTTTGGAAAGAGGAGGAGGTAACTCAGGAAACATTTAAGGATGTTGCCAGGTCATGTAGGAAAAAAAATAGACTGGCAAAATCCCAGTTAGAACTTAAACTGGCCACTTCTGTGAAGGAAAATAAAAAATATTTTTATAAATACATTAATGGCAAAAAGAGGGGCAAGGACAACCTCCACTCTTTATTTGATGTGGAGGGGAATATAGTAACTAAAAATGAGGAAAAGGCAGAAGTACTTAACACCTTCTTTGCCTCAATTTTCAACACTCAGATAGGTTGTCTTCAGGACAACTGGCCTCCTGAGCTGGTAGATGGGAACAGGGAGCTGAATAGCCCCCACGTAATTCAGGAGGAAGCAGTTAGAGATCTGCTGAGCCACTTGGATCCTCACAAGTCCATGGGACTCTATGGAATCCATCCTTAGGTGATGAGAGAGCTGGCAGATGAGCTCACCATGAGCTTTCCATCATTTATCACCAGCCCTGGCTCACTGGAGAGGTCCCAGGTGACTGGAGGTGCCAATGTGATGCTCATCCACAAGAAGGGCTGGAAAGCAGATCTGGGAAATTCCAGGCCTGTCAGCCTGACCTCAGTGCCAGGCAAGATTATGGAACAGATCGTCCTAAGTGCAATCATAGGGCACCTACAGGATGTCCAAGGGATCAGACCCAGCCATCAGGGGTTTAGGAGGGGCAGGTCCTTCCTGACGAACCTGATCTCATTTTATGAGCAGGTGACCCACCTGGTAGATGAGGGGAAGGCTGTGGATGTGTCTGCCTGGACTTCAGCAAAGCCTTTGACACCATCTCCCATTGCAAACTCCTGGAAAAGCTGCAGCTCATGGCTTGGACAGGTGTACTCTGGGCTGAGTGAAGAACTGGCTGATGGCCCACAGGGTGGTGGGGAATTGTGCCACGTCCAGTTGGCAGCCAGTCACTAGTGGTGTCCCCAGGGATCACTGTTGGGCCCAGTTAAATATCTTTATTGGTGAGCTGGATGAGGGGATCAAGTCCACCATTAGCATGTTTGCAGATGACACCAAGTTGGGAGCAAGTGCTGATCTGTTAGAGGGCAAGAGGGCTCTGAAGAGGGACCTGGACAGGCTGGATAGATGGGGCAAATCCAACAGCACGAGATTTAACAAGTCTGAGTTACAGGTCCTGCATGTTGCCAAGTGGGGGTCAATCTCCTTTCCCAGGCAATCAGTGACAGAATGAAAGGACACAGTCTTAAGCCATGCCAGGGGAATTTGGGGCTGGATTTTAGGAAAAAATTCTTCACAGAGAGATTGATTGGCCATTGGAATGGGCTGCCTAGGGAGGTGGTGGAGCCACCATCCCTGGAAGTGTTTAAAAAAAGACTGGATGTGGCACTTAGTGCCATGATTTAGTTGATAAGGTGATGTTAAGTCATAGGTTGAACTTGGTGATTTATTATGACTTGACAGAAGTATAAATAAAACCAAAGAAAAATGTTAGCTTCTGCCAGACAGTTCACTCCCAGGAAATTATGTTTTGTAAGGGGAACTTTGTAAAAGTTCTTTACAAACTTCGTAAGAAAGTCTGACAATTCCATTAGTTGCAGCAAACCTTTGAACCTCAGCAGGGAGAAAGCCCTCGGGCTAAAGTGACTTTTCTTTAACCCTATGAAACCTCAGCAGGTTCAAGTAAGCTGTAATCTCCTAACTACAAATCATCATTTCCTTGCTCTTATATGCATTCCTCAGGCAAATTTTATCAGCATGCTGAAATACATGAACACCTTAGGAAAATAAATAAATACCCCCCTCCAAACAAAGAAATAACAGTTCCTTGAAACTGTTTTGAAGCACATTATTAAAGTTGAAAAGGTGAGTAGCTGACAGAAGTAAATGCCAGAGCTACAACTGCCTGTGAAACCTCCATTCTTTCTATGTACAAATATGCAGGTAGATTCATAACACCACAACGCATCTGAAGTGCTTGTTTTTATGAAATAATATTAAGTGTAGGGCAGGATAACTCAGGCTTACTGTAATGGAAATCTATGCTCCTTTTGGTTTGCTTTTTATTATCTGAATTTATAACTCATCTTGGACAGAGCTCTTCTTATGATACTGGTCTGATGAAGATAAGTAAATTTTCATTAAAAAAACAGAAAAGCTGTGCAATCAGCATCCCAGCCTGTTGATGATCTGTGGCCTCCCTTACATTTCCCAAATCTGTGTTACACTTTTGACTGCTCCTAGCAGCCATGATTGCCAAACTGCATCTGCAACATGTGATAATATATGCACTTAAAAACCCTACTGGAGATCTTTCCTTATTGAAAAGAAAGGTAACATGGGGTAAAAAAAGGAAAAGCAAAATAATCAGACCTAAGGTAGTGACAAAATTAAATGTTTATGACATTCCTATGAAGCATGGAAATGCTACTTTCAAGAAGGAAAAGGGAAGCATATGGATCTTGCAGCACAGATCCTGAATTTTTTCACTGATTTAAAAAGCTCGATGCAAGTGTTAGGAGTAATGAGGGGCCCAATGTCTATTTGATAAACGCTCCAGCAATTATTTTTCAAAAGGAGATTAATCATCTAGACTTCCTGCTTTTTCCTGTTACACAAAACTGTATGCATCCTCACTGATTTGAAGACAGTGGAAGATGGAGAGGAGTATACTTTGGGAGGATCTTGTCCATCTCATTTTATCTCCAGACACACCCTTCGACACAGCTGAGTGTGGAAGCTGGGCCATCTGAGGTCTTTTACTCACAGGATCAATTTTCCCCTGACAGTCCTGGAGATTTGGTGACAGAATTTGACTGCAAATAGAACAGGATTTTATAAAACTGTTTTCTGGATTCAATCCCCAAGCTTCTGAGAAAGTGAAAGGCACAGCCAATTTCATCTCATCTGTAAAATGATGCTGAATTCAGATAGGGCTGTAATGATATTTTCCTAAAATAATTTTGGAGAACTGATGTTCAAAAACCAATTTTTACAGTAATGAATGAACAATTCTATTAGTTCTAGCTGCAGATCTGCTTTCAGAGTAACTGATATTGCTCATTTTTATAAAAACCCATTTTAATATGTTTTTCACCAAATTTGCTGGACAAGTGGACACACTGATGTAAGCTGTGAACTTCTTATATTCTTAGCCTAACATAGGTGAGAATTAAGAAGAGATCAATGATTCCCATCTATTCAAGTATACTACTAAAGAAGGGGATTTTGATTACATCTACATAGATATTTTTATAAGATATGTGGCCACCCTCTCAGAAACAGCATTGTCTAAACAGTCAATCAAGTTTGCCAAAATCAACATGAAGCTGTGATCTGCTATAAAGAGAAGTAAGGTTATCATGTACTGAAGTACAAGATGAAGTAAGCAGTAGTTTCTGTTATTACAATCTCTTACATCTGAGTAAACTCCAAGGAATTGTGTAAATCCTACAGCTTGACAGCTTCCTTGTCCACCTGTCATCAAGAAAATCAGTATTTTGTGCTACACGAAATACTGAGTACAGAGTGTTGGTTTTAAAGGTAACCACTTTGCAAAGTGGTCTCACCTTACAGGGTTTGCAAAGGAAATCCAATAACATCTTTTGGCACCCTGGAGTTTTCACTTCAGTCCTTTGGCTGGCTGAAAGCTGGTTTGAATCTCCAAATAGTTTAAAACAACCATGTCCAGAATGCACCTAGAAGTCTGGCAAAAAACCTTCCTTTCTGGCCAAATTCCCTTTCCTAAAAAGGGAGTGTGGCTTGCTGAGCCCGAATTCTGCTTGTGTTTCCTCTCTGTTTTGGTAGTTGCTCTGTTAGGTTTCTACCTGGCTCATGTGGCCTTGCTGGGAGCCTGCATCTTTAAGCTCTTGAAATACTGGGAAAAGTTCATACAGGGCATAGTTTGCAAGATGCTGAAACTGTTAGTGGTCAGCAGAAACGGTACTGAATATGCATATATTTTTGCAAGTTAGGAATCCTTTTTTTTTCCCATGGTATTGCTCATAGTGTCAGGCACCATGTATCTGATGTATCTGGCCTTATTTTAGTTTCTTTCTGATCATCTTTAATTCAGTTTCTATTTTTGGAGAAATATTTATTGCAGTTCAATTATTATTACTGCAGTGTTACCAGGAGAGAAAAAAATGTACTTTACAAAGTATTTAAAGGCATGTATTCTGAAGAGTGCAGTATGTTCAGGGCTTCATTCTTGTTCAAGAATTTTATGCATGACTTCTGTTGAAATTTAAAGTGCACTTTCTGCCTAAAGAGACACGCTGGCTTCTGCATTCTGCATTTGGACCTGTAAGACATTTTGTTATGTAAAACCATCTAGGTAAAATTTATCTCAAAAGGGTACTTTGCTCTGAATTTTGAAGACAGCTGATGTCAGCAGATGGTGACTGGAATAGCCGTCTCTCTCCATACCTCTGAGCCCTTGAACAGTGTGAACACAGGCAGTGCAGTAATGATTTGGTGAGGCGATGATACACTCGGCGTTACAGCATGGGGCCAAATCCTGGGTGATTCAGAGTTCCTGCACTATGTCTAGAAGGCTGAGTTTTGGAAGAGTGAAATCTCTGAGGCTCAGGTTGGTGGGATTTGGAGTAAATATTGCTTTCCCTTCAGTTTTTTTATTAATTTTGTTCTTGTGGCACAAGCTAACATTGATGAGGTTTTTTGCAGAGACTGTGCAAATGCTCTTACTCCCATAGAAACAGAAATCTTGATTACGAAGAAGATGTTTGCAGTTTGACCTTGTAGCATGAAATGGCAAAAAAAAAAAAAAGAAAAAAAAATTGAAATTGAAATTATTTTTTCTCAGAAAGTTGTGTATATTTTTCAGCATGAAACTTGTGTATTAAGTACACTACAATGGAGTTTCATGCTGAAATACTTAGTAAAAATAAGATCTCTAAGTCATTTCAAAGGAATTCAAAAGGATGCTTCTTTTGAAAATCACATATAATACATGCAATCAAAACCAGAAGAATTTTGTGATTGATATGAAACAAATATTCACTGAAATTTTACATCGTGGAACACACTTTTTTCTTTGCTTTTGTTTCATATTGGAAGGAAAGAAAATTTAGGAAAGTGGTCTTTCTTCAAACAAAGGAATGTCTCAGTTTACCTAATGCACTGAAATCCTTATAGCACCTGGGTTAAATCATTGTTTCCAAAAGGCAAACCTCTTTCAGCTATGTATCGTGGATTTGCAGTTTTCACTCTTTTAATCCATTTCTTTATCATTTACAATATCCTATAATTCAGATATCCTATTCTTCTTATTTAAATACCATGTCCAAATGTTTCTATAAGCTCCCCAAATATGTTTTTTTTTTTTTTTTTTAATCATCAGCAATTCTCTGAAGCAGCAGTTCAGGCTCCCTTATACCCTCAATTCCATTTTGCCAAACACAACACAAAAAGATAGCCTTTGCTAAAAAGTTTAATGTTCTTAATTAGTAGAATTGTCAGACTAATTAGAATACCAATTAAAATTGGCAGGGCTATTGTTAATTTAGAAGTGTTGTGGTCTAGTGTTAACTGCTATTAAATCTTACAGTTTGTTAAAGAGAGGAAGCAACGAGATGAATACACACAAGCAACCTCCCTCCCCTCCCATTTTAAATGTTAAGGGTCCATGCTGTCAAAATGTACTTAGGGACTGTTTAATCCATGGAGACACTGACGAAAAGTTAGTAACTATTTATGCACAAAAGTAACATTACAGACTAAAACCTACTAAAATGGCAAAATCCCATCCGTGACTGGAAAAATACTCAAAGCACCAAGGACTTCTTATTTGAGTTGTGCAAGAGAAATCCACTTTACTTGCTTTTACTTTCAGTACTTGTGAAAATTACTTTGCACTTCTTACTGCACATGGCAAATAAAGATCTTACAGCACTGTATGAACTGAAATTAAGCTTCAGTGCCTGCTGGTTCACTGAGTTTCATGGAGGAGCTATCACTCAAGTTCCCATGGTGAGTCAGATGTACAGTGGGAAATACACAGAGATCTCAGCAACTTTCCCTCTCTGGATCTAGCCCACACACACATATGCCCTTCCCATCAACCTAATTCTAAATTCTAAGTGATGAGACAGTCATGGAGTGAAATAATTTTCTTTTTCAACCTCAAAGGAATATAACAAAACTTCTATTCAGACTACGTACTTAAAACATATGTTCCTGACTGAAACCATAAGGGACCAGTTCCCAGAGGTGGATGCTGTGAATATTGCTGTGAATTCCATGAACACTGCTGCCACATGCACACAACCCAATTTATATCTGCAAGTGATTAGGATAAAAAAGGTACTTGGGCAGCTAGAGGAGCATGAGGGAGCCTGGTGTGTCCAAGTCCCAAGTACAAACATGATGTTTCCATTTCCTAGGCACAAATATATTTTCCACTTTTATGTTTTTTCCAGCTGGGCTGATTGCCTTCTCAAATACCCTACTGGTGATAGATTGAGATGGGAGTAGTGCTACTGATGACTATTTATCTGGGGTGATAAATATCTGGGTGGTGTGAGGTAGAAGAGGAAAGGCTGAGAGCAGGGCAGAAAAATAAAATGTCAGTGACATTGCTGCCTATGGAGCATGTGGATGTTCTGTAGGTAATGCAGCACAGCAGAAACATTTTGCTGTTCCTCTGCAGCTGATTCTAGCTCAAGTATTTCTCTATTTAAAGCACAGCTAGTTCACAGCCTGATAAAATCCATCCAGACCCAACTGTTCCAGACAAACTGAATAATTCATTTTCATATAAATCTGGTAATTGTAGGTGTATGGTTAAAAACCTTTGCCTTGGTCAAATCTTGTGTGATAATGCTTTATTTAACCTCTGTTTATGTAAAGCTGGAGTCAAATATGACAAATGTGTCTTTGCTCTTGCAGAAGAAAAGGTGTGAATTTACGTGCTTTATATAGGAAAAGTAATTTAAGGATCAGTTAGAAACTTAACTTTCGTAGTTCCTACTGTGTTACTGCAAAAAGATAAATTTGATCCTGGATAAGTAACACTGAAAAGAAACAATAATTCAGATACAGTAGAATAAATTAACTGATGAAAAAAATCATTTACTGAAGGACAGTATTTTCACTCAGTTTTTCACCAAGTAAACTAGATAGGGAATGTTAAAGAACTGCATAAAAACCCATTTCGCTCTCTGCTCTTTACAACAGAGAATTCAAAAATAAAGTAAAAGAGGAGCTAAAAATTAGCAGTTAATTAACAACATAAATGCCCCAAATCCTTTCACCTTTTCAAACCTGTAAAAAACACTAGTTGACTTATTTTATATTTTAGGAATTTTTATTGACCGTCTTTATTTTTTTTTATTTTATTTTATTAGTCATCTCAATTCAAGGCTTTGTTTTTGAGCTGCCTAAAGACTATAGGCAATGTGGTTGAGCCAATATGAGACTGCTAGGACTTTTAAAATCCCATTAAAAGTTCACTCCAAATCTTTCAGTTCTATTTTCAATGAGATTTTTTTTCCAGTTGGAGAATGAAAAGAGATTCCTGTAATTTCAGGCTGCTGCAAGATTTGCTCTCAGCTACGTGTTTCACAAAATAGCTTCAGGTCTTTGCCACCTAATCTCACAGAGCCCAAAGCATTATTATTTACATTTTGCCCAGGCAGATACATGCATCCATAGTTATGCTAGGAATAACAATGAGAGTAGGAGCTTTTCACTGAGCTCAGGTCCAGGTGGATTTTGCTTGGCACCAGCAGCGTGTTAGATGGGCAATGAATAACAACCTTGCATGTACAAGTGGAATTGGGCAAGGACTCACATACCCCCAGTTTACTACTCAGTAGCTGCCTGACTTAAAGCCAGCTTGCCAAAGCTTGCTTTTAGAGAATGGGAAGAGGAGGCATCAGTTTCTGCTGTCTAAACTAAGTTCAATGAATCACCTTCCACTGCTTTCCACTAGCTGTGTGTATGTGTGAGACAACCTGCTTAAAATGGACAATTTTTTGGTGTCTGATGTTAGAGAAAATGAATTCCACTGTAAGTCTTTTCAGGGTCAGGACTAGAGCTGGTTGGAGATCATTTGCCAGAACAATTTCCTCATCATAAAGCTGTTCTCACAAATCAGAATTTTCTTGGGCATGTTTCATCGTTAATGAAGTCTATTGACCATCTTCTCAGGAATTCAAAACCATTCCTTTGTGGGGTCAATAATCCCAACAGGAACAATCTGTTCATTGAGCTGTTCCAAACTGTATATTTCTGTAGTCTTTTAAGCATCGTGTCCTATCCTAGAAGACACATTGGTTCATTGGAGCTATGATGTGGACCCCAATTCTTTTTCATGGGTTCTGTTCTATGGCCACAACACATTTGCCAGGGTACAGTGTGACACTGCCTGTGAATGACCACCCCCCTGTGTCACAATGTGCAGCCAGGGCAGGGAGCTGGGCTTGCAGGGGACACTTACCCCTGAGGAAAACTTCAACAGTACTTGATGTTGTCAGAGAAATAGGCATTTCTCTGTTTTAGGTGTCTGGGAATGATCTGTTTTTCCCTGCTTCGTACATCAAAGAGGAAAATGTTTAGCTTCTGAAATTTAAATTCTGGTTTTCAGTTGAAAATACTGTAAGGGAGTATATTGCAACATTTCGTCATGGCTGGGATTGAAAACAAACATGGAAATTTTTGATAACTCACAGGAAGAATTCTCTGGTTTTGGTTTCTCTGTAACTATTTCAAGGTGCCTTGCAGCCACAACTTCCTTCTAATCTATAACATTGCAGGCTCAGCATTTCTGCCTCAGTGGGGTATAGTGACAAATCCCTCAACAAATTGAGAAAAGGGCGTTGAAATACAATAAAAGAGAGGAAGCTAGACCTTTTTATCTCCAGTAGGGATGTGGTGGTTTAGTTCTACTTTTCTGACCTGCCCTAGGGGAGGTCCATGTCCGTGGAGCACTGACCTGCTTCACACCTTGATTTGCATTAGATGCTTGTTGCTCCTGCCTTGGGCAGCTGTAACCACAGTGCCCTCTTGCTGTACATCTCAATATTCCCCTGGCCTGGCCTCAGGTCTGGTTTCTTGTGCAGATGCCCTCTCTGAGCTGTGGTAGTGGTACTTCATCAATGTGGGAGGGGAGAAGAAAGTAGCACTCTGCTCCTGTAAGAAAGATGTACAGAAGTCTCAGTTTGGTTCTCTGGGTGAAAAGGCATGCTTGTGCTTGGAGTTCCTGGAGGCAAAGAGCTGTGGACGTGGAGCTTCAGTATAGACAAATGATTTTCCCATTTTACTGCTATTTCCCCAATAATTATTTTAATTTTTTGCTTAGGTGGTTCACATTTACCATATTTATTCATTCTATTGTTTGCCTTTAGGGCTTCTCTGTGCCTTTTCTCCACCATTATTCTGTTGTCCTTTTTTGCTTCCAGTGATTTTATACATAATCTTTATTTTGATTTGGACTGATAATTGTCCACTTGTCAATTGTGAATGTAATTGTTTCTAAAAAGATATACAATATTAATTAATTTGTTTGGTGCAAAAGACCTTGTGTATTATGCCACCTCTATTGCTTGCTCACTTGAGTGATCACATTTTCCTTATCCTTTTTTTTCATTCCCTTTTTATTCTAGCCTTATAAAGAATTAGAAAAGAGACTAAATGAAATTCCAAGAGTCATTCATTCCCATAAGAGGAAGGACCACATAGAGGTATAGTCCAGAGATAAGAACATAGTAATTTTTGCTGTTTGTTTAGATCTAAGATCGTTCTTGTCTCATATTTATTTTCTGGCAATAGCCTTTGATGAAGAGAGACCCTGAGAATCTGTACATGAAGGTTAAAAAGAGATTACCCTTGTTAAATCTCATCTGGTTTTCTAACATTTGCTGAATTCTGTGAGCCCTGAAGCATGACCCAAAAGCGTTATTATAATTAATTATGGTAACTCTGATATGCATATCAATTCCTTTTTGCAAGCATACATTTTGGAAATCCACTTCTTGTGGCAGGGAGCTCTCTAAACTAAGTACATATTGAGCACTGTTCATTTAGGAGGTTTAATTTTTTTTTTCTTGTTTAAAACTCTTAATGTGTATAAGCAAATCAGTTACATCTCAGCTCTAGTAAAACAGATGTTTCAGCTGTCCTTTTCCCTTCTCTTCCATCACTGAGTCTTCACTGAGTCATTCCTCAGTTCAGAATGAACAGGGTTTGTTGAGAACCCATCGCAATCCTTGACGAATTTCTGGCAACTGTTGCTGTGTTGCCATGATGCTTCCTAGTTCTGTGCCCTTGCCCCAGACATTTCTGAGTCTGTGTGCAATTGAGGACAAGGCTGCAGATAAGCTCAGCAGTGTGGTGTGTGTTCTGCTGCACTGGGGCCGCCCACCCTTTCCTCAGCAAGGGATGGAGGACTATCTTTAACCCTTCAAGAAAAAGATACTGGAAAGTGGTGCCCTAGCACTGTGCCTGTGCAAAGCCTTCACTAGATGCAGCAGAGTGACTGTAGCCAGGTGATGTTCCCCTCCAGAGCAGGGCAAAGGAAAGGAGCATCGTGATATTTCTTATTCGTGCTTTGCTCATGTTAAATTATTTTTAAATAGAATACTAATAAATAATGAAAAGTATCTATCAAAACGCTAACAGAACTCAATAGCAAGTACACTGGTTTACTTGCCAACAAAAAAACAAAAGTGAAAATGTTAACATGTGAATGATGTTTTCTGTATGAAGAGATGCCATGTTCGAAGCATAAGTGCAAACTAAAACCCCATTTGTGTGAATAGCTAATTACAAGGGTGAAAACACTGTCAATCTTAACACTCATCTAGGTTTCATCTTGGATACCAAAAGGGTCTTGGTGTTCTATATGTTAAGACAAGCCCTGACAAGAGAATCAGCCAGAAGTAACTGAAAGAGCATAAACACAGACTATCATGATGAAATTTTTATTATCATCACTTTTTTCTTACTATATGTAAGTATTCTGAACACAATAAAAAAAAAAAAAAGACAAAGAAAAAGAGAAGATATTTTTGTTCACACCTACTGCAACTCACAAAATTTGCATGTCCTGTTGAAGCTTTCTACTTTAAGCTAATCCATCAGTGGATCTACTGGCTTTGTCAAATGTCTTAAGTTATAACTCATGTCTCAGTGCAATTACAGTTTAAGTGTAACTCTTTAAAGCACACTACAGACAATCAGAACAAAGTTCCATTACTGTCTCATATCTATTAATTATTTAAGAGGTACCTTTCAAGTTTTGTTAAAATCTTTATATATTGATCTCTGAAACCTTGGGGGTTTTTTATAAACCCAAAACTCCCCCAAAAAAACCCCAAACAAAACACACATTATACTCACTAAAATAAAAAAAAAGAAAAGAAAAGCTATTTTGTTTTTGAAATACAGGGCAAAGCTCTCAGCACGTGGGGAAGCCCACACTCGCTAACAAACAATTTGGATCTCATGTCACTACAGGATCCTGCAAATCTAGAAAATCAAAACTGGTTTGCTTTTAAATAAATATTTTCATTTTCATGATGTTGAATGGTATAGCCACTACTGCATATCAGTATTTCAAGCAAAAATGGCAACTTTTTGAGAAATAAATTTTATCTTTGGCTGTTCCATAAACTGCTCTTTCAGTTTAAGTTGTTTTAGTTTTTTTAATTTTCTCTGTTTCCCAGAGCCTAAATCAAAGGACTCCAGGTTGTCAGATTAACAGTATTTTGTTTCACAGTTTGGATAAGAAAGCAAAATAGATAAGAAGTATCCTAAGGTTTCCAACTATGAGAAAAATATACAGCTCAATTTATGTTAAACCTAGAATGATAAAGGCCCTTGGAATTTAATTACTTGTGAATATAATTTATTGTTTCAATTTAAGCCAAATAATTTAAAGCATAAAGGAAATATTTGATAATGCTTTTTCTTCTTTTTTTATTTTTATTTGTGGAAGACTTTTTACATGTGAGATGTCTGAACACCTGAGATACTGAGTTCTGTTGAATTTTATAACAACGTTGGCTGGTTTCTGGCCTATCTCAGTAAGGCAGATTAACTCAACATGCATTTAAACTCTCCAGAAAATGTTCTGTAGATGTATCAAATTTATGGAAACAATGGTATTTAACAGTGAGAAGTAGGCAAGTGGAGGATGAAGAAACCTGAGAGCTGTGGGAGATTTCTAGTTAGCCAGTGTGAAATAAGAGAGCGCGCTTTGCTTAATGCCTTTCTAAACTTCTTAGGAGAGTCTTTGGCTGCTAAGATGCTTGTGATGAACTCCATAGTATTGCTGGTAGTTGGTGTAGCTTTGTACACTGCAGGGACTCAGTGACTCTTTTTTTCACAGCCAGGTGCTGGTGGGTCTGTTACGCTATGGAGATTTTTTTCCTGTCCTGTTGACCATCACACCCTGACGGGCTTTGATACCCAAGCCTTCCTGAGTGTGATGCCCTGCATGCCACTGCTGGGGCATTAAGTCAGTGTGGGGAACTTGCTGCACCTTCCAGATGTTGTTCTGGGGAAGGAAGACCACAGATTGCCTGAGGCTGGACAAAACACCAGTGGAGGGGCAGCAGAGTGACCCTCCCTATTTGCAGTGTGTGCTGGGGAGGTGAGGATTTCATGGCAGAGGTGGTGCTAGAGGATAATTAAAAGTTCCCCATTGAAATGGATCAAAGACAAAGCAAAATTCAAGACCAGGGCAGGGCTCAGCAAGCAGTTTCTTCTTCACTTAGTCTTCATTTACCCTGAACAACCCATTCAAATATGAACTAAAGTGTATATAGTTATGAAGGTTTCAGCAGATCCAGCTTCCTAGGATTTGAGTGCAAGCCTTAGCAGAATATTCAGGTAGAGCAAATTGAATGTTTTTCTCCAGATTATCTTTCATGTATGTATAAACAGCATTTGCGTCAAAATGTGTCAGCTATGAAGCTCAGAGTCACAGCCTGCAGCACAGCAAACTAGCTTTTCCTGGAGCTTATAATGTGATAATTAAATTGCTAACAGGCACCTTAGTGATGGCATTTGCTGGAGATGTGAAAGACTTCTTACAATCATACTTTTCTGTAGAGAACCCATCAGTAGAGTCAGAGCTATCAGAATTAGGGTTTTTTGTATATTTTCTTCAATGAGTACATTAAATTTTTATGTGGAGTGAAATGGGACAGGACGTGTTTCCTTTCCACTGCACAATGATTTATTACCCCAAAAAGACCGCAGAACTAATTAGCAGAGTAATTAATTAATATAAATTTGCATATTTGCATTTGCAATTAGTGCAGCCGAGTGATTAGTCTGAAAATGGGAAGTTTGTCTCATTAGATGTTAGTGTCTGCTGGACCGGAAAGCGGCTGCCAGATGAGGCGAAAAAGCATAGAATAAGCAAGACCGTATGTGTGTGCGCGCGCAAGCTCATCGTGTCTTTTTGTTAGGAGAATGGAGTGCAAATGTGTGGTCTAAGATATTAAGACTGCTGTGTTTTTTTAATTTTTCCTTTTCGTTTTTTGCTTTTTAATCACCTGGTTTTCTTGCCGTTTTTCTCATTAATTTACTTCCTGCAATGAGTCATTGCAACCATGAAACCCGTTGATGGTTCTGAACAATCAGATCTTTAAGGGAGGGCAGCTGCTGCAGATCTCCTGATTTAGATGCTGAAGGGAAGCTGTAAGGAGCCTCCTTGCTGTGTGATTGATGGAACAGGGATATTTCCCATCTTACTAGTTACATCCTCTAATCAATTGCTAATGCTGAGAGGTCAAACTCGGTGGAGCCCATAAAAGCCCAGGATAAATGATCAGCTTTCCAGGCTGCTATGCTGTTGTCTTTCCCTTCTGGGATACCTTTGTGGGTATGCCTCTTTATACACATCTAAAAACAGTCTTTTCAGCTCTGCATACCTGAACATGGTATGGCTGGACAACTATTCTCCCAGGTTTTAATGAGGTTTGAGAGAACATTGAAGACAATGTATCTGTCTGTCAGGTAACACGAGATGCCGAAGTATCTGTAGGCTGATTGCCAGTGCTTCTCTAAGGGTGTCAGAGCAGAGCTAGTTTTCACATGGGTCAGTGGAGGAAGTGCTGGTACCTCTTTGGAGCACTTCGCTCTCTCCACTACAGCTGGAGGAAATCTTCAGTCTTCCTCCCGTGAGACTGATGTCTCCTCTTCAAGATTACTGAGACTGGGAATGGGGAAGGGGCAGAGGCTAACCTCAAAGCAGTCCTCTGTAAGCTCACTGGGCCCTTGTTCAAAAGCTTTGAACAGATTTCAGCCATTTGGTGTCAGACTGACATTTGTGCAGGTGTTGTGGAAGATTGAAATGCGTATTGTTGATCACTTGTCATCACCATGCATTTATGGTATGGTGGAGTTCAAGACTTATAGCAGTTTTCTCTAGCTCCTCTATTCCATCCTAGCAAGTCACTTTGCTTCTTTTTGAATTTTTTTTGTTTTTTCTACTAAGCTTAAAAATTTAACTACAGCTGTTAGAGCTGAGGTATTGCTGCAGTTATACTTTCAATAAAATATATTTCTGTGCTGTTCCAGGAATGAGCTTAAACTAATGTAAACTCTGTCCCTTCTGGTATGCCTTCATTAATTTGTAAAATCTAAGTGCAAATTGGGCCTAAGTCAACAGAACTTATATCTAAGATAAAAGTTTTACAGTCATTCTTTCGTAGATTTTTTTTCAAAAATTCTGTCATACTCAATTTCATCATAAAACATTAGGAGAAAATATGAGCAAATATAAAATTTGTCCTGCATGAATGTCATCTCAGGCAAAAAGCAAGCAGTTTGCAGAGCCAAATAATCAAACTCACTTTCACCAAAGTCATTATTATGCTTAAAACATAACTAGATTTCAACACATTCTGGACTAATGGAGAAAAATTGTTTTCCACTGCTGTTTTCAATGTCTCATTCCCATCAAGTTCTCTAACTTTTTTGCCTCTTTGGCAATCTTCAAAAATCTAGCCCAAGTGAGAGTAACTTTGGACATGGATGCACGTCTGTATTTGAGGCAGCCCTGGTCTGGGACTGTAGCACTATGTAATGTAGGCATTCACCCTCATGTGGAACATGCTGCCTGTTGGCAAGGTGTGTTACTGACACTCAGCACCACATGCACACGGCTTTCCTCCTGGCAGATTAGGGTTGCTTGGTACCCCATCAGCCCTGAAATGTGGGTAGATGCAGGCTCTACATGTTTGCAAGCTCCCAAGTCACAGAGCTGGTCTTTGTTTCAATTTATGGGCAGCTGTGAATTTGCTTTTGAACCTAGATTGAAGCATCATCTTCCTTTATTTGCAGCTTTATGTTCTGGCAGTGTTTCCAATTCTGATCGTCAAAACTGTGCTAAAAAAAATAGTGCTCTGGCCATTTAGGGAGATTCTTTTCACCCTTACTTCTCCCCTCCCCCAAATGCTGACTCAACACCTGAGAAACTGTTCACCCTCTTCCTAAAGTCCCCCATGCAAAACATCAAAACATTCTTTTTTCATGAGGTACAAATGTTTCATTTCACCTTTATTGAAGAGTTGCATTTTAATAAAACTGTTTGACTCCAACCAAAAAGTAAATAATTTTGCAGAAGCATGATGCATAAGTAAACAGAAAAGTACAGGGTGTACAGTGCCTCAGTTGGAGAGCACTTCCAAAGAGGCTCAAACAGCAGCCATGACACAGCACTCTTCTTGGCTGCAATACATTACAAAAAGAAGGGTAACAATGCAGCAGCTTCCTAGATCTAATTAGCTGCATTGGGCCAAAGGAAAACCTCTGACATTCAGTTTTGAATAAACTGATAACTGGGGAAAAAGCAATCTGTATTCATGAGACACAAGATGGGCAAAAGCCAGCTTCCATTTGGACTCTAACATTGCCTGCATCAGTAGGACTAATGAAATATGGAGGTCTTCCACCCCAATTGTTGGAGAAATACAGATTGAGTCTAGATGCAGAGGGAAAGGTCAGAATCTCTCTTTCTATGTGTTTGACAAGCTGGCAAATCAGTCCTGGGATAGAAAATTATTTCGCTTCATAAAAAATGTTATACTTGTGCAATCTATTTCATAGCAGAGGCAAGTAAAATAGAATTTTTCTAACAGCTAGGAATTTTTATGTCTGCAAACATGGGCAAAACTGGAAACTGCAAAACTAAGTCACCTCCCAAGGTTCTGGTACTGACAGCTCAGGTATTTCAGCAGCCACTTCCACGAGTGAGGTGCAAAGAGGTAAAGAAACCTGAGTGTCCAAACAAAGACCATGATTTAAAGTAACCAAACCTCTAAAACAGGTACAAAGAGGAAGAAAATGACAGTCTGGATACTTGCCTATCACCACAAAAATATGTTTCAACTTAATATTTCAGGGTGGCTACTGACTTCCTATGCTATAGGCTATCAGGACCTTGCATATTCTGAATATAACCTGTCCATCCGGGGCCAGGTAGGTGAGACTGGAAGAAGAGATGAACACCCACAAAATTTGGTGGGAAACACCTGCTTGCATGTTATCAGTGCACAAGATTTCCTGGGGAAAGGGTGCATGGTGCATGACTGTTGACAGGAGGTGAAAACATACAGGACAGTGTAGGCATACGTGGTGGACACGAGAGGGAATACCACTGCCCAGAGAAAATTCAGGAAGCATAAACTAAACCTGGATCATAGCAGAATGTAAATCACTGCATAGCAAATGAAGGACATCAGGCACCACAAATTAAGTGAATGCCATAAAACAATCTCCCCTAGGAAATTGAAAACCATGGGCTGAGTGACTTCTTAACAATTAATATTGGGTACCAGATCAGCAGAAGTCACAGGGCCTCCATAACAGCTGGGGTGGGGCAGCAATCTGAAACATGAAGGATGCTGTTGCCTTGGGAGAGAAACAAAATGCTTCATGAAAACAAGGGAACTCCCACCACAAGGAAATGTTGAAGAAGTAGCAGTTGAAACAACACTAGTGCAATAAGCAGCTCACAGTGAAAGGACTCAAAGTACGTATGTCAACAGAGCAAAATGATATTCAGATGGAAAAAAAAATTATTATTGTTGTTTTCCCTGGGTGCCAGGAGCTTAATCATCATATATATAGCTGTGCTCTTACCACTGAAATAGATCACAGGCCCCTACAGTATAATCATGACAAACCCTTAGTATCTGCATGGCCAAGACTTCACTTTTATATCACTTTTAAGCTGTGAAGGTGCTTCTTGGAAAGGACAATACAAGCCTTTTAGGAACAGTTCCTTTAGGAGATTTTTCTTGACTACAGTTGTGTCAGGCAGCATGTTGCAAAGAGGAGGGAAGAATTAAAAGAGCAGGTGTGTGTGGTGTAGCAGCACTTACCAGGAAAGAAATAGAAAGTGACGATGTAATCAATCATTTGGAAGAAGGAATCATATTAAGAGAGTCTGTACAAGAGTGAGATCCTTTTGCTTTGGAGAGAAAATGAAGTGAATTGTGGAATGTGTAGAAGGTTGAATCCAAAGAATCTGTGGCCAGAACCAGAAAAAATTATTCCCAGCAGACACCTTCATATACTACTGTATTATTTGGAGGCACGTCCTCCCACTTAAACATTTGTCCACCGAGAGCTGCACCACAACACACCAATTCCTGGACTTGCTCCACATGGCAGGGCTGTTGCTGCAGGGAACCTTTGAGCATGTGAGTTGGACCTAGAAAAGTGAGGCAGCAGCTGGTCTCCCCTGACACAGAGGAAAAACTATCTGATGGTGAGTGATTATAACAGAATTTTTTTGAGGCCCCTTCACAAAATGGAAGGCCATTAGATACCATACTACCACCAAGGTAATCCCAGAAAGCAGAGAAGAATTTTTGTCTGAAGACTCGTGGAGATTTTGGGGGATAAGTGTCAACAACCAATGACTTGCATGCCATGACATCCCAGGGGTGACTAACCTCAGGTGACTGAAGAGGAGCCAGATTGTTTCCTCACACAGCTGAGTGACTTCCAGATGTCTGATGAGGTTTTGCCTTGACTCCAGCTGTGAAGGGGTTGCTCATTTTGTGGCCCAGTGCTGGAAAGCTCAGCAAATACAACTTCCTGGCTGGAGGAAGGAGAAGGAAATCCTCCTATGACTAAAGGCTGTATGGTGCAAGAAAACCTCCTTTCTAATAGAGGAAAATCCTACTGTACACCATTTAGCTGATATTGTAGGTGAAATGCAAAACATTCTGTTATGAAAAGTAGTTATCAAAGTGAAGCTTCAGGCTCCAGGGAATTGCTAGTAACAGTGCAACAGCTTCTGATAATGAAAAGTCAGGTTGCAATGCAGAAACTGCGAGATTGTTAGCAGCAATCACAAAAACCCAGCAAGAAGAGGAAAGGGAGAACACAACTATAACACCTGTAATCATGATAGGTCAATGAGGTTACTAAAGGCATATTCTACCACCCAGCTTTCTGCAACTGCCACAGTTTCATCTTCCAAGTTGCCAGTCAGTGAAGAGAGAGAGAAACTTTTTTAGAGAGCAGTTCTGGGGGCTTTCAGCAGGGTCCTGGACTATGTCTTTCTCTGACCATGCCTGTTTCCCATTGGTGATCACAGAGAGACCTGGAGAGTTCAGCTCTGTGGTGGGTGTTCTGTAGAAAGCTGCCTTGTGGCAGGTATTGTGACAAGTCTTTGCAAAGACACAACCGTGTATTTGCATTCAGAAAGAAATACTTGCTCCAGACGCTAGAGGAGTTTTCAGTTCAAACTGATCTTAGGTAACAATGCCATGAAACTTCCTTGACTTTTTGACAGGGTATACTTCATATCTGTGTCCAGTGCATGACATCCCTCTAACTGAGAGGCAGGCTCCTTGCATGTGGATTGCAGAGAGCAAGACTATTAAACCAGTCCTTCTCTTTTTTTCTGCCTTTTATAAAATCTCCATGGATGGGAATGACCTGAACCCAAGCAATGTCAGGGAGACAAGAAGGGCAAAGCTGAAATTACATTAATTGGTGGCTGCCCCACAGTATTCTTCAGAAAACCCTGTTATTGTGAAGCTAAGATAGAGTGCTTTGTTGGTCCTGCCAACTTTCTCAGCACTTTTAGAGAGATTCATTAGAAGGTCTTACTTACAGAAATATCTTCCTCACCCTATGGAAGAACCTTATAGTGGCAAGCCTTGTGGAGGGGTCAAGGGAAAGCTAATTAAAGATTAAGACTATAGGGTTCAGCCCTTGATCAAAGGAAAGGCTGCACAGAGTTCCCCAGCAACAGCAGAATTAACCAGGGGACTATCAGCAAAGGGAAAATTTTCTTTTAACTCCAAGTTTTCTTTCAACCACAGCACCAGAAAGTGTTTGAATGCAAAGACAGCTCACAGAGAACAGCATAAGAAATCAAGGCTCATGTGTTTTGTGCAGGTCTTACACAAATGAATTCCACCTCTCATTCTCCTGTAATTAATGAGAAATGTAATTTCTCATGCATACACAGTAGAGCCTTGTGGTTTCTCTTCTGATCTGTCATCTACTGATGGGACATGGTGGCAAGTAGGAGGGAGAGACCATGACAAAAGAGAGGGAGGAGGCTGTACTTTCAAGGAGCTCAGGCTGAGGTATGCTTTCTCTCTGGGTCATGCCAGTGTCTTAACACACCTGCCATAGCTGAGCGTGCCAGAGCCACAGCTCCCATGCATGGGTAGCATGTGCAAGGGATAAAAAGCTTAAGGAGTCCAGAAATACTTGTAGTGGCAGAAAGAAGCTTACTAACACAAGGTTTGCAACTTCATCCAAATCATGCTGTAAGTTTGACAAAAGGATTTCAGAGAACCATCTAGTTGTCTTTTGACATCCTATGGGAACTGAGTTCCTACTTACTGGAAGATCTGGCCAAACAACAATATAATTAGGGCTACCATAGACTTTAAAGGTCTTCTTTGGTGGCTGCTTCAGCACAGGTGTTTAGATCAGTACAAGAATGGATGTTAAACTGTCTTCTACTTTTGGATGATGGCTATGAGCACAAAAAGCTTTGCAGTGGTTTAGATGGGAAGATATATGGAGCATGAACCTCCACACAGCATTTCTGATGGTTAAGCATTCGACTTTAAGCCTCCAGAATTTACCACTCTGGCCTTCTAATGAGAGTCAAAAGGTATCAGGCCAAGTATGGTTGAACACTTATCTTCCTTTCTGCTTTGTATGTCTTGTTTCCTGTATTACACATGATTAAAGCAGCAGTTTCAGAGAGTGCAGTATTATAAATTATGCTGTATATCTTTATACAAATATCTAATTTCAATGATGATAGAAAAACAGTTTGAAAGACATACAGTGCATCTTTCCTTCATGCTTCTTTCTTCAAAAAGAGAAGAAAAGTGCTGTGGAACTATTATATCCCACTGGTAAAATAAATTAACAAGCCTTCCATTACTCTGACTCCTATGTGTACTCCTGTCGTGGCTGCAAATATTCACAGTTAGCAGTTATTGTGTTGTGAAATGAAAATAATTTAATTTAAAGTAGCATAATTTGGAATGTAGTGCAACTACCCTACCTGAATGTTGTGTTAGAAGGATGAGCCAAGCTTCACAGACAACTCATACCATTCAAATTGCCGTTGTGCCTGCAGTTCTATTGCTAAAGTTTGTTTTTCATATCATAATCTGTACTGTCAAAAAGAGAGAACTGTTTTGCAAATGCTTGAATAGGCCTAAAACCCGACAAACCAAGTGTCAGAATGATAGCAAGAGCTAGATGGGATAAGGATATTTTCATAAAGAGGATGAGATATGTCAGAATGACAATAGCATTTCATTCCTTAGCTACCATCCTCCCATGCTGGGATGTGATGGTGGTATGAGGTCTAAGGGTGAGAGAAACCCCCATTGCTGGTTATTGAATGCTACAAGGCTCTAAATAATTTAGTTTCAAATGCTATTTTATAAAATATTTGTTTGCAAAATGTTTTTAGGAAATTTCTTTTCTCTCTTGTCTCCAATGCTTCAGTGTACTAGTACTGTCCTTTAATTTATGTAAAATATTATTTAATAGGAAATTTAAAAAGTACTCTTGAATATAAACACAGAAGTATTGTCACAATGGAGAGACTGCAGCATCTGACAAGGAAGCAGTGGGAATAGAAGGTTCTTGGAAGGGTGTAGAAAGCCTCTTCTTGAAACAGGTCTGATCAAGAAGCATTCATAGCATGGAGCTACACTTTCAAAATCCCATCTCCAGCTTTCTGTTGAGGGATACATCTGGTGCAGGTAGTTTGGTTTGCAAGCTGCAGTTCAAGATGCACAATGAGATGCAGGTTGAGCTCTGGGTGGGAGCCCAGAGGGACAAGAAGCCGTGAACTGCCAGCCATAAACAAAGGGCACAAAGACTGTGTGAATTGGACACAGAGAAACACAGCAGGAGGCAAAGACTCAAGAGGAAGAATGAGCGGATAAAAGCCCAGGGGTTCCTTGGTTGGGAGTCACTTTTTGGAGAAACCCAGCTCCGATGTTTCTGTGTTACTGCACTGTGAATAAATTGCTTTATGTAACTAGGCATCTGAGAATCTGCTATAGGTCTTGCATTGGGAGTGTGACTGCCAGAGACTCTCGTGAGTGGTCACACTGGGAAGTCTCCTTAACATTCTCAAGACCAGTAGGAATGTGGCCACCTAAGGCCCACTGACTTTCAAGAAAGGGGAGATTTTACTAGTAAGTCATGGTGGTATTTTTTTTTCTGTCTAGGTAGTAAATGATGAAAGAAGACAGCTCATTAGATTTTCTAAAATGTCTGAGGACTGTTCTGAGGTGAGCTATTATGGCCTAAGTGCTAGAAAAGGATAGGCAATCCAGGGCATTTACTGTTTGAAGTTGTCAGATCTGAGCCATCTATACAATCAGTTGCAAGCAGGAGCCACCATGCCTAAGCCAGTTGAACATGATGCTGTGCAATTAGCTGTGTTTAAAACCTGTAAAGGTTAAAAAATTATGTGTTTTTGGAAAACTCTTTGAGATCTGCCAAATCATGCCAGAATCACATTTTCAATCACTGAAGTATTTCAGGAAGGTTACTACTAGTGACAATAGAGTCAGGTTGTCTGGAGTTATATGAACACGGTGAGAGCTTTAATTCAAGGAACAATCTAGAAGAAGAGTTCCACACAGTATATAGTGTTAAAAACTGGTCAGAAATATGTGTCGGAATGACAAAGTTCTCTATTTAATATATATTTGAAAGTGAGAATCTCAGCAGGTATCTGAGGGCTTTCTCTTAGTTTAGTGGCATTGGTAAATGGTGTCTTCCCTTGAAGACACTTACCTTGTGCTTACCTTATGCATATCTTTTGTTCTAGAAAAAAGATGGAACAGATCACACTTGTGAATATGTTCTTGCTACACCCATTTACAAGGGTACAAGAGACATGCAAAATCATTCTAGTGAGTATTAACTACTTATGTGACTATGTTTAAATATGCAAAATATCTTCATTATATTGCAAAAGTTACAGTGAGTATTGATAGTAACTATTTCTTTCAACACATTGTCAGAATGTGAGTCTTGAAATCATAAATATGCATATAAGCTCCAGAAACCTGAATTTCATAATTAATTAAGACAGAAAGAAGAAATTTGAATATTGTCTAGAAAAATCACTCTTGTTCTGGATGATATGACAGCCCCCACCCTAATGAGACAAGGCAAGTCAAAGCTGTTTCCCCTCAAGCTTTCAGTCAAACCTTGTTTTTGTTTCGATGCAAGTTCTATTCCAATAGACATTTTATAATACCTATCTGAAAAGTACTAAAAGACTCTGTCTTTATGCACACTTCTAAGAAGAAACTCTGACTTGTACATGCTGTTCGACCAAACATCCTGTGTAGAAAGTAGGAAGTCTACTTGCTCACTACTCAAGCTATCACTCCTATAAAGGTGGGCTCATTCCTTAACATGTTAGTGTGGCTGTGAGAGGCTTTCTGCTATGTTGTACAGACAACTTACACGCCTGACAAAGCCATGTAAGCCTTTGACATGATTACAAAGTCGATATGTTCTGGAACCACACGGGGCTAATGATGTACTACATATGGCATGAACAGAATGTAGCAATACAGGGTATAAATTGTTAATGGTGACTGCAAATTTATTTACAAATATTGTCCATTTTATTTAAGGTCTTGCTTCTGAGGCTAATGTAATCATTTAAATCCTGAAACTGAACTTTCAAAGACAAGCACCAAATACTGTGAAACCTGCTGAAAAATATGATCTCTGGCAATACTACGTTTAAACTGGCTCTGTAGTTCTATGTTAGTATATCTACAATACTTTTATACATTATTTACAAATTTTATACATTATTTCGAAAATCTATCATCAAAATGTATGTACTGAAATGTTCCCTGTTTTCTACTTTATTTTACTTTTGATTTTAAAAGGTATATTATAATACTAGGCCAGAGTCTGAATTCTTGGTTCATACAGAAGAACACCTTCAGAATCACCACGAATTCCAGAAGAGTCAGGATTTAGGTGGAAAAGGCTACTGAATCAGTCTGAGGGAACAAGAATTTATATTGTCTACTAAGTTAATGTCCTCCAGAACCCGTAGACCAGTTCATGCTGCCAAAACCAAAGATTTGATTTTTCAATTTCTTGGCAGAGATTTGGTGATTTCATGTATGCCCAAAGCATGACTTTGAGGCCTAAAGGATTTGAATATATGATCCAATAGCATCAATGAAAGGAGACTAAACTGGTAAAGAAATAAAGACTGCTTGTATAGGCTTTTTCCAGTGCTAACTCCTGTAGTACCAGGATAATTTTATACAACTATCACAGTACGAGAGAAAAAATCTGCCCTGGCAATGGAAAATTTGCATCAGGCTAATTCATTTTAATAGTCAAATGTACACATTACAAGAAAGTGTTGAAAAACCCAGACTGGAAAATCCCAGGCCAAACCATATATCTCAAAATTGAAACCAATTTAAATTCCAAGAATAAGTAGCTGACAAAGACAATTTTCATAGATTAATATTTTTCACCTGGGTTTTATATATCTAGAAGAAACATACACTGCATTGGTTATGCATTGATCAAACTTTTATTGTGCCAGCTGTACTTCATAGACCTGAAAAAGTGATTCAAGCAAAACAAAGGAGAACATAAAAGCAGAACTCTAATGGTTTTAAATCCCAAAGAGGCAATTACAAGTTTGATTCCAGTGATGCAGCTGGACTACATTGGAAAACTAAACACTTTACACATATTAAGTAGATATGAAGGCTAGGACTAGGACCATAAATAATAAATCCATCCTGCAGTTTTATTTGTGATGTAATGCCCTTCTAATAAGTTGGGAAAATTCAGCAATAAAATTCACCCTAATTCACGTAAAAAAGGTAGTTTAACAGACCTGAAATGTGCTAAAACATCTTTCTTTTTTTTTTCTCTTTTAATGAGGAAATTATGTTGCACGATAACTAATCATTTAAATAAACCAACTGAAAAGTGAACTGAAGAAATGCAACAGAAATGAATTATGCTTCTTTAACCTTTGTGAATGTGACTATTTCTTGAGCTACATAGTCAATGTTGCACCATGTCAAATTTCGGGTGTTCTTCAGTGAACTGTGAGTTAATGTTACTTTCCTTGGGAGCCTGAGTTTGCTGCTTCTCTTCAGCAGAGGCAGGTCTAAGAAAACAATGTTAAGTACACCCTAACATTTTTAAAGCTACCTTTCCTGAGAAGTATGATTCACACTGGTATTTGGCACTATTTGACTTTTGAGGACACAACTGTACGCTCAGGTGATGGTGTGTGAACCGGCAGGTAGAGGAAGAGTTTGTTTCACGCTTAGTTTGCCTGAAGTTGCTTGTGATTAACACCTCCACCGACAGCAAGGAGAAACCAGGCGGGAAGCTGCAGCTGAGGTCTGCAGGAATATCTGCAAACATGTTCTCAGGTGTTAGGAACATGACTGGTGCCACCTATGGGCAGGTACAAGAAGAGTAGCAGGCAGAGCTGGAGTCTGCTTTGCTCGCGGGAGCATCGCAACACTTGCCGGATTTTGACAGTACGGCAGGTTGTTTGTAGTATTTGCATGTTTTTTTAAAAGGGTTGTATTTCTTTATTCTTCCTTGGTTTGTTTTTTTCTTTTTTTTTTTTTCTAGTATCTACATACTCTTGCTCTAGCTGGCAGCTTGAAACTGCAAGATTAAATTGAGGAATGTAGATGGCTGAAAGGGAAATATTAGACAAAAGTGGTTTCTTTCAGGGCTGAAAAAAAAAAAAAACTACCTATTGTTTCACACATTTACACTGTAGGCAGGAGCTGGACTCGATGATCCTGATGAGTCCCTTCCAACTGGGCATATTCTTTGATTCTATGATCCCATGATAAAGGAAGCTACAAACATCCTGGGATGAGAGACACGTACTTAAGTTTGGACACTCCTTTGTAACAGGACCAGAATAGAGATAAAAGAGAAAGTTGAACCACAGTTGACTAAAAAGGAAAATCAAAACTGTCCTGGAAACCATACTAGGGACACAGTGAATTTTGAGGAAAATTTTAAGAGCTCTTCTCTAGCTTTGCAGTTGTAATACGATTTTTATTGCTACTAAAAACTAGGAGTATTCCAGACCATATAAAATACTGGTATGGCACTCTTTTGCAATTAGGCAAGAGCAGATTAAGGAACCTTATAGGCTTGACATCTAACCCTGGGCACTATTCCTACATGCAAACTTTATTAGTTTCTGTAGGTTTTAAATCATGTTGTCTTTTTTCTGTGAAAGATCTAAGGGATCAAGCAGGATAATGACAAACTCAGATCATAATAAAACTTGGTAGAGAGGTTTCTTGCTTTCACTTCATCAGATCTTATGAAGATTTGAGGCCAAATGTGTTGGCAGGTGCAGAACCAGACCCTGTTTTCCAGTCAGGATAAATACTGCAATGGTTGAATTTTAAATATTCCCAAAGGTGGATTTAGGCAAGCTCAGTGTCACTAAAAATGAGAACAAAAGTAATGCCCATTGTAAAATTAATTTGATTTTATGAGGGGGAAATTAATTCAATTAAAAATAAAAACAAAAAAATATGAATTGCACCTCTATTTTTAAATTTATATTTAATATGATAATATCTGCTTTAAATTTTTAAGGCGAAATGTGAGTCTTCAGCTGACTTTTTCTTACGCTGTTACCAGCTTCCAATTTAAAAATTAGACAATTTAAAAATTTAATTTAAGTTCAACAATTTAAAAATTGTTTCGCAAGTTTTTTTCAAGTATGCCTCCAGTGTGTTGTCATTTTTCTTTACTCTTTCTTTCTGTTTCTGTGTGAGGAATGTGACATGCCTCCCATGAGATTCTGTGTTGCCTTTCCTTGCTTCCTGGAGCTTATCCTTGGTATGTGCCATTGCACTATTTTTTTGGTCACTCCTCAACTCCATGTTCCAATGCCATTTGTTAATGTATACATATACATATGCCTCAGAATACTAGGGTTAAAGAGAACAAGACTTTACTTTTCTAAGGAGCATTCTCCCTGCCTGATATTATTATCAATGTGCAGTGTATTGTTGCCTGTGGGATAAGCCGAGAAGAAACCTTTTGTGATGCTTTAGGCTTTCAGTCTCTTTTCTATTCATCTTCTCTCCACTCTTATCTCCAGCTGATGAAACTTTGAACATGGTTTTCCTTTTTTTCCTATGTCTTTTAAAATCAACTTGGGCTACTGTTATTTTGTGAGGATAAGTAGATGTCTTCTAGCTTGCCAAATAGGAAAGAGTGATCCTCGTATCTGTAGCAAGCACAAGTGATAAATTTAGTAGAGTTGCTGTTAAATATAACTGCTGGATTTATATGTTTGGACAAAGATTAGCTGCCACTACAAAATAAATAGCATGAATGTTTAATCAAGAGCTATCATTCTTCCTGGTCAGATACTGCCTTTTTTTTATTTAAAAGCCCAGTATAATAGAGATACAATGCCTACTGAGAAGTTCTGTAACTCTTTTAATAATTGGATAGTTTTAAGCAAAATCCAATTCATACTCTGATGCAGAATCAGGAATGAAAAATAAGAGAGCTGAATCTATGAATAGATAGATAGATATGTATTTCCCAGACTCTTTAAAAATTATGTCTTCAAAGTTGGGGTCACAACTTTCAAAAATACAGACATTTAGTCACTAGAGGGAGACATGATCTCATATAACAAAAATTCCCATGGTGGGGAGGCAAATGTCAACCAGGCTGGAGTGCTACTGCCAAGTGAAAGGCTGCTGATTTGTTAAGCATCTGGGGGCCATGGGGATTGGAGAGAAGCTTTCATGAATCCACTTGATCCTCCAGGATGGCGTCAGCAGTACCTTCCCATAAATTCATCTGACCTAGAGAAGATGAGAAGATCACCTTTAACTGAAGTGAGCAGAAAAGGCTTTAACCAGCCAGTGCTGGTCTGTACTATATTGCTCATCTTTCTCAAGAAACCAGCTGGGTTAGACACTATTTCTCACCCTGAGTAACATGACCGGGTGGAGAAGAGGAAGGTCAATGAAGGAAGCCCTGTGCCTCCTCAGGAGCTTTTCTGCTGGTAGAAGTGGGCTGGCACACACTGTTAACTCCTGCCTCACGCTGCCCAGTAACCATTGATTCCCCCACAGTTGCATTTGGACTGAGCAAAGATGCTGCTTCAGGAAGCCAGTGAGGGAAGAAGGTGCAGAGCAGGCTCCTGGACCATTTGTTGGGATGAGTGGGAGAAGACCTGTTTTTCTTTTGGTGGAAGACCCTGTAGGGGAAAATCTGTGCAACCAGTTGGCTGCAGAATGTGGTATGCAAGGCTAGATTGACAGAGTCTCACCTCAGTGATTTACTTTAAAATGAAAGCTTAGGTGCAAACATTAGAGACAGATTCTGTGCCCACTGGAAAGTGCTTTGATCAAAGCACCAAGCCCAGTGTGAAGTCTGCACAAGTGTTATTCATCCAAAACCCAAACAGAGTAAGCCAAAGGCCCTGTTCACACTGGGATCAGGGTTGGGCTAGCATCAACCATGTTGCTGCTGATAAAGCCACAGGGAAACATCTCTACATCTGGAGCTTCTGTTCAGTGTTAATCCATATTGGGATGCTGTTTAATAATGTATTAAACTAGAGTATTGCAAATGTGTGGTAAATGACATTTTTTTACTATTACATTAATAATAGGTGTTATTTATTCTTTATTGCCCAGAAACATTTTAGGGACTGCTGTTAATATTGCTTCCAAATAAATGTTTATGGAATCATTAATTCTGATTTTATTGGCTTATTTCTCACAAAGATTCCGAGTCATGCTTTTAAGTCTGATAAGATTTTCTGTTTGCTTTGTACATTTTGTCTGTCTCTGTAACATGAAAAGAGAATTGTAGAGTATAAGATGGAGGCAAGTATTCTTTATTTTAATTAGAATGCTAACAATAAGAAATTACCTTATTGAGTGATTGTGTTGTAACACAGCCATGTGCTTTGCCATACAGTAGTTAAGTGCAATTTGATGCTTTCTCTAGAAGCCTTCCTATTCTCCAGGGCTTATACTGTAGCCAAAACCCCCTCCCTTTAGGCTGAAACTTGGCACATAAAATTTCAGCTCAACTTCAGTACTGCTTGAAAATTAAAGCACAAAACTTTGCTTTCCCAGGTCCAAGTTGCTATGGGACACTACACCAGGGGGTTCATTATATTTTTCCTTTCTAGAGTGATCGAAGACCTCAATGTCATTCCAATATTAAAAACGAAGTGTTGCTGGCGTTAATTTTTAATGGGAATGTCATTACTGAATCGCAGGTCAGATGAGTTAGAGACTGACATAGATATATCACTGCACAGAAAGAAAAAACTAATTCTTTTTCTTGCAGGTTTTTCTTGTGTTGGTCATCCTGGATGGAAGACTCTTAGCATCTGTGGAGGGGCCATGACACAGGCTCCGTGGCTGACCCTTGTTGGAGACATTTGATCTGATCCAAGCATTAGATGTTGTGGCTTCTCAGAAGCCCAGGAAATAAGACTGTTGAAAAGTCTTGATAGAATGCCAATAGCATGAGTCTAGACTCTTCTCTAGACCTTAACAAGTATCTCATCTATCGTTATTTATGCATAAATGTTTTCTGAAGCAAATCAAGTGTGTTTTGCTGCACATTGCCTTGACAGAAAGTTGGTCATAATACTAGGATTGGCCAGCTAGATTTGGGTAGATCTTTGATCTTTTAATAACAGCATATGCATATATACAGGAGAGGAAAGTCAAGTTTATTGCAATCTGAAGATACATAAAGACTGATTTTTGCAGTTGAAGAAGTACTGACTGACACTTGGGAACAGGAAAATAAACTCTCAGGTGGGAGAATTAGTAGTTTTTTAAGCCAGTCAAGAGTCATAAGGAAATTTGGAAAGAGAAAACACCATCTAATACAATGGCATAGGAAACATCATAGGAAACTTGATAAATGCAAGTTATTTATATTGGGATAATGAAAGAAGAATTTGAAATAGCCCATTCATTTTTGAGATTACAATTTAAATATAATACTTAGGAAAAATACCACTGAACACAGGTCACCCAGAGGTGGTCAGTCTGTAGCTTAGCATCCAAAGGAGGATGACAAAGATAATGAAGGGCCCTGGGGGGAAGCCATATGAGGAGCAGCTGAGGGCACTTGATCTGTTCAGCCTGGAGAAGAGGAGACTGAAAGGAGATGTCACAGCTGTCTACAACTTCTTTTTGAGGGGAAGAGGAGGGGTAGACACTGATGTCTTCTCTGTGCTGACCAGTGACAGGACCCAAGGGAATGGCCTGAAGTTGTGTCAGGGGAGGTTTAGGTTGAATATTAGAAAAAGGTTCTTTATCCAGAGGGTGGTTGCGTGATGGTTACAGGCTCCCCAGGATGGTGGGCACAGCATCAAGGCTGACAGAGTTCAAGAAGCATTTAGACAATACTCTCAGGCACATGATGTGACTCTTGGGGATGGTCCTGTGCAGGGCCAGTAGTTGGACTAGACGACCATTGTAAGTTCCTTCCAACTCAGCATATTCTGTGATTCTGTGAAAATGTTAGTACCTGTAAAGGTTGGACTTGTCAAAGGACAATGGGGTGCATTAGTGGGCAAAGGAGCTCGCCGTGTTTACATGAAAGAAGAATGGCTATTAGAAAATGAAACAATGGGGCGTGACTCTGCTCTCTGAGGTTCTGGGAATCATTGGTCTGAAAGAGGTGGAATGATGTTTGTGCAACAGTGGCTAAAGAGCAGTGAAACTCTGTTTCACACTACTTGTGGAGTTGTCTTTTTGTATTTCTGAAAGCAGAATCAGTGAATAAGGTGAGTTAATAGTACGTAAGTAAAATTGAAGCCTACAGCAATTAAATTAAACATTAAAAACTGGCTATGGTAAAACTGAATATGTTTTAATTTAACATAATTCTATTGAAGACTATTAAATTGCCACAGTGGAATAGAAGCAGAAGATAACATGATAATGAGTTCCTGAATTACAATTTTAAATGAACAAACTGAAAAATTCCAGGTACCCTGGTGTATGACATGCAGAGTACTCATGATCTAAGAATACGAATTATTTATGTCTTCTTTAAATGTAGAATGTAAATTTGCTTTGAATTAATTTCTGTTGGGAAATCACTACACAGTAAACGTAACTATTTCCTGTGGCGATGTTTTTTCCTCCTCCTCAAAAAACTGTAGTGGTTTACTTTGTAGTGAAATATACTTTAAGGTAAACAGTTGTTAAAGTAACTTAGGACACATAGACTCCATGTTGATATTGTTATTCTGGAACCAAGAAGTCTATACATATAATATATATTTCCAATAAAATTCTTATCTCTCTATACATCTTTTTGGTCTCTTATCTCTACATTTAAAGTGATAACTACCCAAACCAGGACATATTTTTATTTCTTTTTTTTCTATATTTTCACCTGTACAAGTGTATTCGACAGTGGGGGAAAACATCACTTTGGTGGAATTAGGACAAACAGGTTTGTTAAAACACAGATATGCTCATAGCTTGCCTGTTGGCATTGTTTTAGTCAATGTGCAGAGGGTAAATCTGGGGTAAAGTCGCTGAGAAATTAGGCTTTCTCAGCTTTGTTTTGTACTCCTAAGCTTATAAAAATTGAGGCAGAGATCTCCTTTTGAATTCTGTGGGGCCTTGTCTTTGGGGACCACTGAAGTATCTTTGTCTAAGTCAGAGTTATCAGAAATGAGACTTTTGTTGATTGGCCTGACCTTTGCAACCCTTGATGCTCATTTCTAATGATACCTTATTGGTCCATCTCTCTCATTTCAGGGAATAATGCTACTTTGTGGAAAATGTTATATAGCAAACATTAATTTTGAGTCACAAGTAGAAGATGGAAAAGTATTAATTTTTTTCATATAATACACTATTTTTTTCATTACTTGTATCCTTGACTTGTAACCCATCTGCATCTGCAAATCTGCAGTAGATGCGAACTATGTTCTCCCCTTTCTCAATCCTCTGACAAGCTAAAAATATAAAGATTTTTTTTCTTATAATTTTGGAACAACTGCTCTCCCGTTTTCTGCTGTTTTCTTTTCATGGACCATTAGCAGCTTCCAAAGGCAATATCCTTTCACTGTCACACTATGCCATGGGGTGCCATTTCAACAACTTCAGATGAGGGCATTAAGTACAATTCTGGATGAGAGTCAGAGCATAACCAAATAAAAATAATAAAGGAAACCTTGTAAGAGCAATTTGGAATACTGTCCTGTGCTGAATTCATTTGCAGCTTAGCAGAAAGCTACCAGTCACTGGTGATCAGTACAGTAGTCTGCAGCACCTTATTTAATTGTAAAGTATTTCATACCCTAAGAAACATCACTGTTCATTTGCTTTTCCTTTTTCGGTGATCATCTTAGCTGAATGCTGAGCAGTGAATCAGTAGGAGGGGAAGAAAATTCATGTTTCTAATTCAAGTAGAATAAAAATGGTCTTCTTGTTGTTTTTCTCCCTTTGCCCTTGCAATTAATCTGGAGTTATGCATTTCTTAGGAGAATTAAAAAAAAAATCCTAGAAGGAAGGAAATAACCTTCACAGTCCTTTGGTAAATCTCTCAATGCATAAAGGTCGAATTGTGGAGAACATTGCATACAGATCCAAGCCAGAGCATTCTCCTGTCCAGTGATAGGGCTGTGAGGTAGAAGTAATTTCCTTAGCTCACCTCCCAGGGAGACAGAGGATGACTATTCTTCAGGTCCTCACAGCGCCCCACACTTTATGGAGAAGTCAGGTTACCTATGTTCATAACCCCTGAACTGGCACTGACTAACCTGGCACTGGCTTTAGTGCTTGAATAAATTCAGTGCTTGAATAAATTATTCATTCTTTATAGTGGGGAAAATCTGCAAGGTGCACAATAAATGGACGGCACAGGGCTGGAAGTGAGGCATTTGCTGACTCTGATGCTGCACTCCCTCTCCACACCTCTTTGGTGGTGATGGATATGCCACTTAGCAGGCACTGCTAGGAACTGTGGTATGGAGATCCATGTAGAGCTTGTCAGCTGAAAAGCAGATCAGTCAAGAGGCTTAAGCATAGGACTGGGAGGTAGCTGGGATGGTTGCTCTCCTGGCTATGCTGATGGATCACTTTGTGTATTCTGCTTTCTTGTTTTCTAAAAGAGAGCTAATGTCTTTTCTTGTGGATGTTGGCATTTTCTCTGGCACTGGCTTTGTAATAATGTTTTACTGCCAGTAGGGAAGGTGATGGGAGACCCTGTGAACATTTACAAAGTACTATGAATTTGTGTTGGGCTGGGTGTTACATGTTACCAATGCCTGGCTACCAGAATGTTTGCATTTGACTTGCGCCGTACCTAAAATACAGTTTTATACTGCTACTCTCTGCTTTGTTAAACAGTATTGAGGGTCTTGTAATTTTCTCCCTAATACAGAATTTTTTACACCTTGACACGGTAAGCTAGACAACAGTGCCCAGTGCTGGGGTAAAAGGCACACTGCACTTGTTCAAGAATACACCTAGTGCGGGTAGTTCGGTGTGCAGTTGTAGTGCAGTGCAGGCTTCAGATCGTGCTTTGGGAGGGGAAATGGCTGGAAATCCCAGCAATGAGCTCCCAAGTGACACTGACCCTTTGCACAGCAAAGGCCACGGGCACCTGTGGCTCCAGCACAGACAAGACCGGCCACTCTGAGACACAGCAGGACCTGAGGACTCAGCAGGAAGACCACAGAGCATCATGTGCAGAGCCTGTGAGGATATTAAAGGCTTTGGGGTCCCTCCTCAGAGGCACCCAGCTTGAACTGGTTTTGCGTGGCTGCGCCACAATGACAAATTGGTTTACGGATCCAGATGTCTGAGAAATCACCTAGGGCCAAGCTGGCAAGGAAATCTTGTCTTTGTGCGTGTGGTGTGTGTAAGGAATGAAGCTGGTCACCCTTTGGCTCACTGGAGCCACCTGCTGCGAAGGGGCTTTGATCCCCTAAGTGACAGCCTGGAGTGGTGGGAGTGTCACTCATGAGTGGCTCCTGGAGGGTCAGACACGAAAGTTCCCATAAGAGCTGGCACGAGACTGAAGATGCTGGGCTGTAAAGAGAAGGGTAGAGCAGTCATTCCCTTGTCTCAGCTCCACCAATATAGTATAGATTACTGATCCTAATGCAGTTGTGCTTGGTTTGTTTTTTCTGGTGCGGTTTTTTTTGTTTGTTTTTTTTTAGTTGTTTTTTTTTTCCCTTTCAATTTTTCCAGTCTCTTTCTGACTTGCACAGACTTTCAGCATCTCTAACACCCCTTGACACAGAGATTTGCAGCCTAACCATATCCTCTGCAAAGTGTTTCTTTCAGTTAAATTTGAACTGGCCATTCCTAGCTTTGCTTCTTATACTCTGCTTCTTACTCCAGAAGACGGAACAGAACATCATTCCCTTTATCTCAGCAGCACTCATGGTTTCATGGGTTTCTTTAGACACCATCATCCCACAACAAGGTGAAAGTCTCAGTCATTAAAGTCATTTCTCCTCTTACAGAAAAAAGTGTCATACACAAGTTGAATCCTACTCTTGATAATCTGTGCCAACATTCCCTTTACCTTTTCAGTTCCACTATAGCCTTTAAAAAGAGAGGGGACTGAAATTGCAAATAACATGCATGAGACAAGAACATTCTGGATATCTAAAATGCTGTACACATGTCTCTGTTTTTTCCTTTGTAAAGAAATACTGCCACTGCAACTTTGAGCATGAGAGGAGTCGTCCAGACTGGGAGAGCTTCCTCTTCATTCCATCTCGTTTGCCTCTGCCTGCTTTGTGATACCCCACATTGTATTTGTTACCTTGCATTGTTTTCCTCTTATTGAACATTCACTAGAAAAGCCATAAGCCTCTCTAAAACTGCTGGACTGAAAATAAATTATAGGATGGCTGCAGGCTATGTTTTTCTTTGCTGGGAAGCACTACCGTGATAATTGTTTTTACAAAAAGAAACTACTACTCTGGAAAAAAAAAAAAAGAAAAAAATAGGAAAAAACGAAACCAAAACAAAGCAAAGAGACAAACTAAAAACCAACCCCCCCAACACCCTCTATTTCCTTGAATTTACCATAAACTATTGCTAGTAATTATAGAAGCCAACTGCACAACAGCTTAATTTGACTTAATTGGCAATTTTTTAAAGCTGCAACACAATAAAAATAGAAAATTAACTCAGTACACAGGTTCCAGAGATATTAAATTTCACTTTACAAAATAGCTGTAAACTTTGATGCATTGTGTTGTCTTGTAATTCATTTCAGTTGGTTATATATTATTTTTCCCTTTTTTTTTTCTTCTATTGTAATATGAAAGTGTAGAAATATGCAGCAGTATCTGAAAGAAGACTAAGCTTTGCTTTTGCTCTCAGTGCTGGGTTCCAGGCTGAGAAAAATGTTTCACAGTAAAAGATTATCAAGAGGGAGAGAGATCATCTGTTAGCCTTATTTCTTTGTTAATGGCCGCAGGGCTAAGGTTTTTTTTAATTAAGTTTTTTGTTATTTTTTTTTTTAAAGTGACTAGAAGTTCTAAATGACAAATTTTTTTGTTCTCCCTAAACATTTTTAAATGGTAGTCTTCTAAAGAGACAAATCCTTTTTGAGATACAAATTTATCCATTGTGTGTTTAACTTTAAATAGATTAGTAGTCCCCTCTAAATCAATTGAGCTTTAATGGGTATTACAGAAAATTAAGCCATCTGTACACACTACTAGTGAGATGATTTAATTACATAATGTTCTGACATGGCAAGAGAAAAATTTATATTAAGTGAATGTTTATTTATTTGAATGTGAGCTGAAGATTGTCTGTTACAATACACAGATATTATACAAAGTGATGTGATGAGAGAGTGAGTTGTTTTATATTGTAAATACCTAAAGGATGTAAATCTATGTATGCAGTTAAAATATCAAGTAAGGATCTGCAAAAATTAAGAGTTCAGACTTTACATTCACCACCCCATTATACACCTCTCCTGTCACATATGACGTGTCTAGTCCCAAATACTTGGACAGTGACCCTGGCTACAGAAGTTCCTCAGAGCTCTCTTAGACCCTTCTGTGAAAAAGGTGCTGTAGATGGAGGCAACTTGGGAAGGAGGGACCTGGGACACAATGCAACTAGTGGGTGATTCCTAATGAACATCTTCCAGCTGACACAGTTCACCACATCTCCAGATCAGTCAGAAAATCAATCCACTCACCCAATGTACTGAGTACTGTGGAGAATTTACTCCAGACTTTGACATTAGTCCTCTGCTGGCAGCAGAATCCAGACTCCGCACTTTGTCTAATCAAGCTCAAGAAAGATGAGGATGTGAAGCTAATTTTAAGCTAAATTTGAGCTTCCTTACTCCTAGAATTTGTGCACATTGCAGGCTGGTTTAAGTTGTTTGGCTTCATTTGACCTAGCTAGTCACCAGTAGATAAGTTTCCTCTCCTCTTGATTCCTGTGATAGTGGGTGACAGGATCACTGGTTCCACAGCTTTGCAACAATGTTGGTTTGATTTGGTGGCTTAAATTGGTTCAAAAGTTATCAACAGAAACAGAAGAATCATCCCAGGTAATAAGGAAGCCTATATACAGGCTAAGATGAACAGTTCCAGTGGAAAATGTGTATACATGCCATAGCACTTAGCCACTCCTGGAAAAAGAGTTTAACTACAGTCCCACATTTGAGGTGCTCTGTGCTTATATGAAGGAGTTGTGCTGGATCATTAGTCCTCAGAGCTTATGGGACTCTCAGTTTGTTTTCCTGTTTGAGCTCCCTACACTCTGATGCTGCTTTGTACCCTGCTGGGATGTGGTTTAGTTCTAAATTAAAGCTCTACTTCAGGTAAATTCTGATGTTGTGTGGTGGTACATATATACAGCTCCCTTTACTTGATGTTTTTCTCTTTAGAGTCTCGTTGCTTTATTGAGAAAGGAACCATTAAAATGTGGAATTAGTTCTCCAATAATACATAGACAGCATTCAAAACCTATGTGCCAGATTTTTCTATGTCTTTATGGCTACTGTCCTGGATTTAAATCCAGTTGGAATTTTTTTCTCCATCCCAACTGCTCTGTGTTTGGGTGCTGTGCACCTTCTCCCTCCCCCCCACTTCCAGGACCGTTTCCAGGGGTCAGGAGGTTCCATGTGCCCACGGCTGCTGCCCACAGGGTGGGGTAGGTGGGAAAGGCCATGAAGGGGGGGCAGCATCATTGCTCCACACATGGCCAGGCCACTCTCGGGCTGTGGGGAGAGGGAAGGCATCGCAGGAAAATGGGGAACACAAAAAAACCAAGCGTGCTAGAGAGACCACTCCTTTTTCTATATTTTTGTGGAGTCTCTTGATTTCACATTTAAATAGTACAATTGTCTTAAAACCAAGACAGCTACCTACTTTTCAATGAGAGCACAGCACTCTGCACACTCTCCACTCTGAGCAGAAAAGAAATGGGAAGGAGAACATTTGCAACCTCAGTGCAGTATGAAACTACAGGAAATTACTAGTGGAAAATGCAGGATATGCCACACATTTTAGCTTTTCACAGTCAGTTTTAGCTCTGTTTCTTTGGGAAGAAGTTGCTAGCAACAAGAACAGGACCCGACCTTTTAAATCATTAACACTCCTAAAGTGCATATTTATTACCTGCCAATGAAGTGATTCATCTGATGTGTTCACTGGGCAGTGGAGAATCATGTAGTCTGATTCATAACATAGGAGAACATAATGGGGGATAAGTGCTGATAATGCTGTTATCTTCTGAAATTTGTTGAGGGAGGTATGGGAGAAAGTAGCAAAATCCTAGTTTAAGGGCTGTCAGTGGAGAGGGTTCCACTTTTTGTATACTGTTTATATTATTGCCAAGGCAGATGTAGATATTTGTGTTGTTTTGATGAAGTGTATCTCAAGGACAGCATATGTGGTATAGAACTTGTTGAGGTCAAGAGGATACTCAATTGACCACAGAAAACTCTACTATCCAAAGCATTTCTCAACCTACAGTCCCAGCATATCCATGATCTCAGTTTAGTGGCTTAAAATGGGAAGAAAAATTTAAACAACCATCTGGGAATTTCTTTGTCCAAACATGGAGCATTCACCTTATTTTCATGCTAATACCATTTTAACCAGTAAACTGTTCTTTTTCTGAGGGGAAAAAAAGAAAAACAACATTAATATTATATGACTCCAAACAGGAAACCTAATAATTTAAAACNTGAGCTGGTTTGGTATGTGTAGCTGGGATAATCCAGTTGCCAAACAAATGAAACACTGGAAGTTAGGATCTGGATAAGTCTTCAATGTTAGTGAAGATTAATTTACATGCTTATTTCTATATATTTCTCTTTTTCCCTCCCCCCAGTACACCTATCTTTGAGGTTTTTTTTTTGACCATGAATGGTTCCCTTAACTTAAATACTCTTTTTTTTTCTCCCTGTTCATTGACATTACCTTTGCCTAAGACAACTGCATAGAGCCAATGAATGTGTAGGGTGGAGAGAAGAAGTTTTGGCTTTCTGTTCCCCCACCTCCTGCCAATATTAAGGTTTAATTTTTTATTTAATTTTTCATTTCATATGGCAGTTTCAAGTACATGCCAGGAGAGAAACATGACCCCAACCACAGAAAATATTCAGCCCTATTTATTTTGTTACCAGCTTTTACTTATAGCTGTCCAGAAAACTGGACCAATAGACCCAGAAACGCAACTGGACTGAATTAGTGTTGTTCTGCTCTCTTCAGGGGACCCATAACAGCAACAGCCATTGCTCTCTGTGACTTATGACAACTGAGGATCGGTCCCCACACTTTATGGATGAACTATTTCAAGATGTTCAGAGCTGTGCTTCAGTCAGTGAGTCTGTGCAGTGAGAAGCATCTTGGACACGGTGTATCTGTGCTTTTTCATTTATATTATTGAAACAGTTTTTTGTTCCCTTCAGGGTCTGAATCTCCAGAGTGATCATGACTGGTATGTATAGTATAGTTGTAAGCCAAAGAGGTCTAGAGTTGGAAATGGAATTCAGATAGAGTAACTTTTTAACACATCAGTGTAAGGTTTTGTCCTTATTTCCTGGGATAATGCTCTTTTGGAACTAATTCAGGATTGATAGTCTTTGACTCAAGAAACTTGTTTGATTTTAACACTAAAGTTTTGGGTTTCTGCCTATACTCTCTAAACTGTTGGGCTTTTGGGGGAAGGGACAATCCAATATATTGTCTAGCAATACTAAGTACTGATCTAACTTCTTTTGCACTTAAGAACAAGTCAGTCTATTTATTATGCACATTGAGTTTTTCCAAGATTTTTTTTGACTTGACTTGAAGCTTGGCATGGTGTGCTTAAGCTATTACCATAGAAAGAACTGTTGAAAAACTCACTTATGAGTTGTGGATCATTATTTGTAAATAACTCACTCAGAGATCTCTAGAAAGTGAGCTGTCATGTGCTATTATCATGTGCTATTATCCTACTCCAGTGTTGTAAAGAGATCCATTAAAAAAAAACAGTGCAGAGAAATAGTCCACTGACAGCATTTTCTATTTATTTCAGATAGTTATGAGCTAGAAATATGCCCACAATGATCAGAAATGCTCTGCAGTGATTTTGTTATCCTTTATGTAGCACAGGTTTAACACCAGGATATTTTACATTTCATATCTGAACTGTCTCCCCTCCCATCTCTCCCCCTCCCCCTCCCCTCCTTCGTATGATCAGAATAGGATATTCAGAGTCTCCTCCCAAACTGCTTCATAACCAGATTTGAAACTTATTCTTTGAATGAAATTAGCTCAATTAGTCAGAGCATGGTCCTAATAATGCCAAGGTTGCGAGTTTGATCCCTGTAAAAGCCATTCGCTTGAGCGCTGGACTTAATTATCCTTGTGGGTCCCTTCCAACTTAGAATATTCTGTTTGTCTGATTCTCCAGGAATTTCTGATTTCGTGACGGGTGTCATCATAACCCAATGGCTTATGTTCATGCTCCTCCCATACACAACCCTCACTATGAAAGATGTAGTCCTTGCACTTGGGAATTGTAAATGAACTCTGTGACCATTAACAACTCATTCTCAGGAGTATCATCTAAATTTGTTAATGCAGTCAAGTTGAGATGACTCCAAACAGGAAACCTAATNTACTCTTCAAAGGAGTAAAGCAGTATGTGCTCACAGGGGCACAGAGAATTAAAATAACTGCATCGACTTTTTCAAGGTTCATGGAAGGCTAAGTATGGATTTTGTTGAAAGTTACTGTCACGTTTTTATAATCTGAGCTGGTTTGGTATGTGTAGCTGGGATAATCCAGTTGCCAAACAAATGAAACACTGGAAGTTAGGATCTGGATAAGTCTTCAATGTTAGTGAAGATTAATTTACATGCTTATTTCTATATATTTCTCTTTTTCCCTCCCCCCAGTACACCTATCTTTGAGGTTTTTTTTTTGACCATGAATGGTTCCCTTAACTTAAATACTCTTTTTTTTTCTCCCTGTTCATTGACATTACCTTTGCCTAAGACAACTGCATAGAGCCAATGAATGTGTAGGGTGGAGAGAAGAAGTTTTGGCTTTCTGTTCCCCCACCTCCTGCCAATATTAAGGTTTAATTTTTTATTTAATTTTTCATTTCATATGGCAGTTTCAAGTACATGCCAGGAGAGAAACATGACCCCAACCACAGAAAATATTCAGCCCTATTTATTTTGTTACCAGCTTTTACTTATAGCTGTCCAGAAAACTGGACCAATAGNGGGAAGGCATCGCAGGAAAATGGGGAACACAAAAAAAACAAGCGTGCTAGAGAGACCACTCCTTTTTCTATATTTTTGTGGAGTCTCTTGATTTCACATTTAAATAGTACAATTGTCTTAAAACCAAGACAGCTACCTACTTTTCAATGAGAGCACAGCACTCTGCACACTCTCCACTCTGAGCAGAAAAGAAATGGGAAGGAGAACATTTGCAACCTCAGTGCAGTATGAAACTACAGGAAATTACTAGTGGAAAATGCAGGATATGCCACACATTTTAGCTTTTCACAGTCAGTTTTAGCTCTGTTTCTTTGGGAAGAAGTTGCTAGCAACAAGAACAGGACCCGACCTTTTAAATCATTAACACTCCTAAAGTGCATATTTATTACCTGCCAATGAAGTGATTCATCTGATGTGTTCACTGGGCAGTGGAGAATCATGTAGTCTGATTCATAAGATAGGAGAACATAATGGGGGATAAGTGCTGATAATGCTGTTATCTTCTGAAATTTGTTGAGGGAGGTATGGGAGAAAGTAGCAAAATCCTAGTTTAAGGGCTGTCAGTGGAGAGGGTTCCACTTTTTGTATACTGTTTATATTATTGCCAAGGCAGATGTAGATATTTGTGTTGTTTTGATGAAGTGTATCTCAAGGACAGCATATGTGGTATAGAACTTGTTGAGGTCAAGAGGATACTCAATTGACCACAGAAAACTCTACTATCCAAAGCATTTCTCAACCTACAGTCCCAGCATATCCATGATCTCAGTTTAGTGGCTTAAAATGGGAAGAAAAATTTAAACAACCATCTGGGAATTTCTTTGTCCAAACATGGAGCATTCACCTTATTTTCATGCTAATACCATTTTAACCAGTAAACTGTTCTTTTTCTGAGGGGAAAAAAAGAAAAACAACATTAATATTATATGACTCCAAACAGGAAACCTAATAATTTAAAACTCCCTACCATTAGTTTAATAAACTTTCAGGTTCTCTTTCACTCATCCAATAAACCCTTGCTTAAAGGGATTTAATGTAAAAATTTAAGATCAACGAAGGATATATTTTTTTTTTGTGATCTCTGGATTTTTGTGGTTTTGTTTGCCTTTGTTTTGAGTTTTGTTTGCTTGTTTGTTTTGAGTTTCCTTTGGTTGGTTGGTTTTTTTTTGTTATTTTGTTTTGTTTTTCTTTTGAGGTGTTTATCTCTGATTATTTGTCTCATATACATTGTATGACACTCTTTTGTGACTCTTATTTTGTAGCACAAACCTCATTATCCTTCACCTTCTAAGATGTCCAGACAGCTTCCAAAGGTTCTCTGAGGGAAGTAGGAAAGTATTTTCCAAATGTCAGAAACCACAGTGAACATGCAGGTGAGAAAGGAATTTATCTTTCAAGTTTTCAGGGGTATGAGGATCAGTCTCCAAGGGGAAATCACCTATCAGTGTTTTCTATGGGAAGAAGTAGGATTTGTTTCTCAAACTATGAGCATTAGATGTTCAATATTGAGTCAATGAATAAAAACAAACTGTGATGTTCATTATTCTGGAAGTAATACTTTGGTGATGGCTTTAATGCATGCATGATCACAAATACTGGCAAAGTGGTGACTTGATAAGGTAAGTAATAGTATATGATAGGTAGTCTTACATCCCAAGCAGAGTAGGACATCCTGAAAGACCTTGATTTAATTCTTAGGTCTGTCACAGTCTTTATGTGACCATGGACAGGATATTTCATGTGACAGTGACATGTGACATGCTGTGAATTTACTTTTGTTTCATTTGGATTATGAACTCCCTAAGAAGCAAGTGCCTTACTCTGTGCTCTACAGTGAAAAACAAAAGAAGAACCATAACGTGATGTAGCTAAATTTTGTTATTGTGAGAGGCTGACTCAATTCAGTGATTAGCTTGATGAACTCTGAAGGGCATTCATGATGTTGTGTGCAGCCTGAAATCTTATGCAGAGACAGATTGAAATCCTGATATTTTAATGAAGCTTTAGGTATGAGAAATAATACACTGTCATATTAAATGATAGTAGAGAGTTATTTTTCCAATTTGCAAGTTCCCATAACATTGTAAACAAAAATTTAAAAGCCTTTCCCTTGGAAGACTTTGAAAAAGAATCAAATCACACAAACCCCTTGTATTTGAGAATAGCCTAAATAGAAGAGTAGCAATATTATCATAATAATTTCAAAGTAAAAGGATAAAGCTAAGAAGCCAAGTATTTCATAATGAATGCAGCATATAGCTTTTAAACAGGGCTAACATATGGACCACTAATGTGAATGTGAATGCAAATTAGATACTTTTGATTTCTTGAAATAAAGTCAGCAGAATCCAAGCTTCAAAAAGGAAATTGTGTGGATTTAACTACCTGAGTGCCATAGAAAGAATATTGCACCTACAATATTTCCATATGAAACAAGGCAGTGAAGCTAATTAAGTTAATTCGAGGGTAAGCTGCCATAGATAATTTGAAGAAAAATTGTATATTTTCTCTGGCCTTTTTTTTTTTTTCTGTTTGGATTCTCAATCCTGGTTTGTTTAACCTTTTGAATCTGCTCTCTACTAATTTTGTCACCCAAAATTACAAGGTATCTCTCATTTTTAGTGGTGATATAGCTTGCTACAAACATGATGCTTCTGAGGAAAAGCAACACAACTTGTTCTGGCTGGAATAAGGAGTCACAGGGAATTTCTTAGCTCACAATGTATGATTTAGCAGATAGTGTTACAGGGTTTCAAATCTGTTCTGGCTCAGGTAAATAAAGAGAGACGATCAGAGGTTGCCCTAAACCTTGGAAGTGCTCTTGTAACACAGCTCAGCAGCACACACTTTGCACCCAGCTTTGCTGTGCTGTAGCCCATGGAAAAACTGGAAAGCAGCATTTTCTCCATGAGCCATTACCCTTCATGCAAAAGCAATAAGTTGCTCTTGGTAAGAGAGAAAATGATGAGAGTTGCCCACCTCTGTACATTTGGCATGGCTTGCTGTGTCATACCCTCACTGTGAGCAAGAATTTGCAGTTACTGCAGCAGCTGCTTCCAGGAGCTCTTGCAAGGAGGGTGACAAAAGAGCTACATAGCTTGGAGGGGAATAGTGACACCAGCCAGTGGGAACCTAGGTGTTAAGACACATCCATTCCTGCTCCATGTCCTGCTTGCCCATTTTACAGAAAAATCTTGGGCTCTACCAGAAGAATCCAGAGGTGACTTTTTTCACCGTACCTCCTAGTCCACAGCCTTCTCCTGTCAGACCATCTTTCCCTCACCCAGGATCATCGACTATGCCCCAAACCACTGTCCCCTGCAATGACAGCAGCTCTTTAGCTCCCCTCACAGCCAGCATTGCCGTGCACCATCAGACATCTCAGCTAATGACCACGCTAAACAAAATCACATCCACACCCATTTACATCTCCAGCTGTTCTGACAACTTCCCCGATGCCTTCCTACCATATCTGAAGATCTTCCTAGTGCATTAGCAGCCTGTTCTATGCCATTTTTTAACTTTCTTCCCATACTCAGGGCACGTGGTTACACTAAGCCAAACCACTACAAGACCTGCCAGGTTGCATTACATTCCTCTCATTGCCATAACTTGGGGAAGGGTGTACTGATCCCAAACTAAAGTTTAAGGAGGAGGAAAATTACTAAATGAGCTCATTTACATGTTTGCCAGTCACTTGCCAATTTGCAAATATGTGAATTAGCGCATTCTGAAATTTGCATAAATTCACACATGGAGCTGTGCAAGACTTGGCAACTATGAGACAAAAAAAAAAGAAAAAAGAAAAAAAGAAAAAAAAAGAAAAATATATTAATGGCTGTGCAAAAAGGAGAGGGAAATGGCTCCAAAATATAAATTTCTTTATGACTGTAAGAAGAATGAGGAAATGGCTTTTGAACCTAAGGTTACTTGTCAGAGTCACAACTGGGAAAACCAGATGCAACTCAGTTAATATCACTGCTATCTATTTATGTAAGTCCTGAAACCACACTTCATGGTTCAAAGCATTGACTTGGGCCCTCTTCTTCATTGGAAAACCATAAAAAAACAGTTACAAAGACTAGGAAGAAAAATTCTTAGAAATAGAAAAATCCAGCACCTGAGGCATTGACTATTGTCAGTAAGCTGTTTGGGGGGATTCTCTATCTCCTACACTCCATGTTTCAACACCAGCAGTACTTAACCCTGGCTGAGCACTTGCATTCTGAAAATTATTTTGCTTAAATCAAATGATATTTCTAACTCATGGCTGTGAGAAAATTTAAATTGATCAATTTGAATGGAAGGACTTCCTGGACCACTGACGTTGCACTTGTGTTTATAGGTGGGGCTTAGCTAGCAAAGTCACTGAGCTCAGGCTGCAGCCTGACTTGCAGTTTTCCTCTAAAGGGATCACACACAAGTGTGTGATGTTTGTAGCTAGATTACTTCACCTACCAAGTGATCTTATTTGGGACCACATCTTCCTTTCTCTTTAAAAATGTGTAGCAGCTTGAATTGTGAGCATCACTGTCTTCACCACAGGATGGTAACTTTGAAGTATTTGTTTGCATACTCACCTATTCCAGGGAAGGCTACATGCAGTTGGACAGGTAATACCTAGTCCTCAATGTATGTTCCTTCCCAAGTGCTGCTGTCTCTGGCTAGTTATCTCTCAGCATAGGAAATTGGCTGATAACGTCAGTGAATGTTAATGACTTTGTCTGTGTCAGTTATTTTTATCAGTAGATGTGAGCTGCCATAGGTAGGCACGGCAAGGAATGATATATGCCACATATGAGGGGTAGCTGATAGTATTTTCTGCTAACAGAATTGTAATTTTTGTCAGCATATTCTACTTTACCTGCAAAGTTTGGATTAATAGCTACTAAAAAAGCATACTGTCCCTCTCAAAAAATGAGAGGCACTTTGCTAGTGCCATGTCCAGTTACTGTTACACAAGCTGCTCCCTTCATCAGTGGGTCTGAGCTCTATTGTCAGCACTGTAATTTTTATGAGTTGAAAATTTAAGGTGCAGAGCTGTGTGCAATGCAGTGATTTTTAGTGTAAAGGGTGACAGAAACCTTTTCTTTGAAAATGCCTTTTTATAAGCATTTTTGCTTATAAATTTTATAATGCCTTTTTTGGCTGGAATGAAGATGAGTTTTCTGAGCTCTAAAAGCAAGACAGAAAAATAAGGAAAGTCAAACTTGCTGATAAAAAATTGACTTGATTTTTCAAAACTATTATTTAACTGAGAGCATTTTTTTTTTACATTATAAAAATACAAATGATATTTAAGTCAATTTAGGAAAGCAGGAGAACCATTAGATATTGTAGGCTGAATTTTAAAAATTCAACAGAAGCATCTTTGGTCTGAAATACCTTTATACCACAGATTTCAGGAACCTTGCTAAAGTATTTTTGGACCATTGCATTCACTACATAAAAGCAGTTGCAAGGGTGTGCATATTTAAAGGACTGTCTATTAGAAGGCATGTGATGGTATGATATATGGGAAAAACTAGTACTTCTAAAATAGCTGAAGAGATTTGCAGCCCTCAAAGTCTTACAGGTTCTTCTCTTCCTGATTTAAACATCATAGTCCACACTGAATATGTTTAAACAGCATTGTCACTGGCTACCTTTTAGACTATAGTAATTCATTTAGTAATGCTCCCCTTGATGTGGATGACACAATTGGAAATCTGTCCGGGTAGAGACAATTATGTAGAAGCAGAGAAATGTAATCCTTCTGTCCCTGAAGTAACACATTACTTATCTGTCACTGTTTCTGTGTTTCTTCATGTGAGAGCCAGTAACTATTCTATTTTCTCTCATTTTATTTAGTTTCGAGTCATGATTAGACTAGAGACTTCTGTTGTTACCTTTCTGCCTTAAATTCCAGGAAACCAGAGCTGAATGGATTCACTTTTTAAAGAACATTTAATTTCCTTAATGAGATTGTCTGATTTTTCAAATATCCTGTGAAGTCATAGGCAGAAGTTGAAATGGTTTTACTTGCATTGAAGAAAATATATCCACTTTGTACTAATTGAGTGGTTTACATGATGAGGGGGGTCCCATACTGTCAACAGCATCTGGTGATGTGCACATGTAAAATATGTTTTGTAGATAGAAAGGCCCAAAATTTTTAGCAAAGCTAAATATTCTTAACCTGACGCAGAGACGACCTGAAAGGGTGCAATATTCTGCCAGAATAGGAATATGTCATGCAAAACTACTCATGCAAATATTTGTATTTGGGGTGGTCAGATCTGGGAGATTTGCTCTCGTATAGCTTTTATTCCTGATCCTCTGGAAACAGGAAGATTAGGGGCCTGAGAAGGATGATGTGCAAAGTCTTGCCTTGCTCCAGACTTCTCAGGTGATCTGAAATAGCTAATGTATCTTCTCTGAGACTTTGTTGTCCACCTGCCTAAGAACAATATAGTGCACACAGATAAATCTATTCTAGATTGAGGGGGCTCAGAAATGTTATAATGGAGGTGATGTATATTAAAACTATTGCAGAAATAAGTGCAGTTGGCCAAGGTTTGTGCATAATCTCTATACCCTTCAAGTAGGTAGGTTAACTGTGGATAAAGATTTCTTGTTCAATTTCTCAAGGAAATAGGTGCCATTGAGTCTATCTATGCATGCAGGCTTTTAGACTTCACTGCCTCCCTAGGCTTTTTGAATTAAAATGAAGGAGATTCATTTTACATTTAGGACTAGGAAGTATATTTGCTAGTGAAGCACATAGCAGGCATGGAGCTGCTGTGCAATCACTTAATACAGATTATAGCAATTTTGAAAAATTCAATATGTAGTCTTATCTGTGAGACAAAATAGAGTGTAATTGTGCTGAGACACAAAACTTCCTTGCATGTAGACATTACCCTTGCTGAGCAGGGGCATCCTGAATAACCAAGCAGGAAATCAACTCAGTGGATCTAGATTAACATCTTCCCAGCAAAGGTTTGGGGGCATTATGAGGTATCTTCTGTGCTCAGACTCCCAGGCAAGGGTGTTTTGCAAAAGAAGAAATGATCATGAGTGATAACCCAGTGATTTTTAATTTTTTTTCTCCCATAACAGGAGTAAGCATTAGGGGCTGGAGCAGTGGAAGAGTCTCAAAGCCATGTGAAATAATGCCAGAGGAGAGGAGCCAAACAGAAAAGCTGACCTGAGGCATGCAGCCTGAGAGAATCCACTAAAAGTGGACTTCTGTGCTTCCCTGAGGGTGGAAAGTCTGTGAGACCAGCAACACAACCATTATTAGCACTTTTTATAGCGCAAAGGAAGCGTCTGCTTTGCCTTTTTACCGATACCTTGACCCAATAAATTATTTGGATATTGAAAACAGGATCTCCAGGCTGGGGTAATGGTTGCCTTATCCTTTTGCTGTGCCGTTTGTGAGATCCTGGATTTGAATCTCATTTCTTTAATCGTGTGGGTCAGAACAAACCAGCTGATGGGTATGTGTGTATGCGTGTGTATGTGTGGAAGAAGGGCTACGCCTGCAACCACATGGTTAAGCCTGCCCTTGCTGCCAGGCCTGCCCACAGGGCACATGGCCCAGAGGTCTGAGTCCATGGAGAAGCACATGGCCAAGGACTGTGTGCTGACCTGTCCATCCAGGAAGGCCTGCCTGGCAGCCCACCCACACCACACTCCCTGGAGCTCCTGGCTGGCTCTGGCACCTCTCACTCTGGCTGGGAGGGCATTGAGTGGTCGGTGGACCAGATGTCCCACCTGGGGGGACTGGCCACAATAGCCAAACCATATTTATTCAGCTGCACAGGGCCTGTGTTTTGGAGTTCAACCTTATGTCTCAAGGTGAGAGGGTGTTTAGCTTCCTATCTGGAGATTTAACAACATGTCGCTCTTGGATGGAACTATTTTTCTCTCTTTCTTTTCTTCTTTACTCTTTTAATCTCTTTTCTTCTTCTACTCCTTTCTTTTGTGGGTAACTTAAAACCACCGAATAGTATTTCACTAAATTGTACGGGGTTGGTGTTGGCTAATGCTTTAGTGTAATGCTTTTCCTTGGTTATGTGTTATTCCTGTAAACACTTTTGCCAAAACACCTATTTCTCATTAAATTAAAAGAAATTCTCTTAGAGAAAGTATGGTACCATTTCTCTGGATGTGAATTTGTAGATAATAATGAACCAAGGGCTTTAAAATGTTTTAAAGCCTTAAATAAAAGTAATACTCCTGCTTAAGCTGATATGGCTTTGAAACCTGATTGTTACACCATTCTGGGTTGCTGCAGATATGACCACCAGCAGCCAGGCCTGGTACATAGGTCTGCCAAAACCTCTTGATGTAAGGCTGCTTCCTGTCTTGATCACAATTAGAGAAAATTAGGATAGGAAATGTAAAAGACTATTTTTGATTGTTTTTTACTTTCCCAAAGGCATGTGATCTGATTTGTTTCAAGTTTAAATAAAAATTTGTGCAATTTCTTATTTAACAGTATTGTTATCCTTTTTCTGAATTAATTCATCCTGGAGCAGAATTGTCTTTAGATCTATCTAGATTGCTCTTTAACCCACTCCTAGAACATAAATACTCTAGAGATGCATGGCTTTTTTGAACAGTTGCCTGTAGTTTAGAGGTCTACCTCTTTGGTTTCTGGAATGAATGACTATTAATGACTAGTCACACTTCTCTCTGTATCCATATTGGACTAGGCAATGACAAAAATTCTGACACAAAAAAATGCATTTCCTTTGGTATTTAAATTTCATGTCTAGCCATGAAGTGAAGTACTGAAGTGATGTGAGGCATAGATCCCAGGCATCAAACTGTGGGAACTGCATTTTATAGCAAAAGTGACTCTAACATGTTTTCTGGACAGAAATATTTGCACACGGGCTGTCCAGTAAGCAGACAGTATTTGAAGACCATCAAATGCATTACTTGTATGCAGACAGCCTTTGTGGTAAACACCACATACCCTGTATGTATCCTAGAAGTGACAGATTCAATATATCTGGACTATAAGATTCACCCATACTTAGCTACAGCTCTTCAGCACGCACATATTAGGACAAAAATGTGTATTTCCCCTTGTAGAAGAAGATAGGTCTGAGGGATGCCAAAAAACAGTGTAGCTTTATACAAACACCAAATGTAAATTTTTTATTTGCAGGTCATTTAACCACTTAGGGGTGACACTTGAGATTGTTTACTGAAAGAAAGTGCCTTTCGTGTCTTTGATGAAAGCAACAAAATAACCATGTGGAGACCAGTGAAAAATTAAAAGGTGCTCCACTCAATTAAAATTCTGTGCATCTTTAGAACTTATTTTGGCATTTTTTAAACAGAGAATAAATGCCAAATGAAAAACTTTGACGCCATGAAAATGGCATCCTTACTGAAAACAGGATGTAGAAAGAGTTTCTGTAAATCTTTTGCATAAGTGCTGATAGCTCAAGGATCAGAGACAGTTAATAATACACCCACAGAGTTACCAAGAAGGTGAAGGGGCTTATGAAACAGAGTTTTATCAGCGAATTGAAAAACAAACCTCAAAGGGAGGGAAAGGATGTATTACTTTTCTTAGTTTGTTTAGGCCTAGGGTTTTACAGCAGAGCTTGGGAAGAAGGATGTGCTGCTGGTAGTGGACAGACCTCAAAGACATTTGGCAGAGATAAGAAAAATGTAACAAAGCCAACTCAGTAATGGCACTGAAATGAGTCCCAACTACGTAAAAGGCAACTACAGGAGGTTGAGATTGTGACCACCAACAGTTTAATGCTTTCTCAAGTCCATACCACAGCTGGCCTAATATTTCTTAAATTTTAATTTTTTTTTTTAATTCCAGTCGTTTTCTAAATAACCCTTGTTAAAGCTACACCAGGCAAATGATATGGATGTATATATCCTTGTGAGGTCACTCCATTTGCCAGGGGTGGTCCTCAATGACAGCTGTGCCACCAGGGTAATGTATGTGAGGGGGGGATTTGGCCTTCTGGGAAGGGAGTCACAGATGACACTGGTAGAACACAAGAAAGAAGAGAAAACAGGTGATTGCCATTTGCCCGCTGTGTTTTTTCTGAGACTTACAGGGAGTTTTAGCATTGCAGAGTTTTTCCCCAACAAATATAAACGTTTAGAAAAAATATTGCTTGATTTGACTTATCCCATATGCACAAGAAATGTGAAAGCATGGGTTTTGTTGACATTTCACAATACAGACTGAATTTATTTGATCAAATTAAAAGCATTTACTTAAGCTTTTTAACATTCTTTATATCCCACCCCAGATTATTCACTTTGATGAAGAATACTCCAGGCAGTGGGATTGTTTTTGAGATATTCCCTTAGATAAAAAGACAGCTTTTTATGAGCTCCTTAACTCATTCTAGAGTGAAAATGACCTCTGCTGGTGGAAATTTGCACATCTATTCAGTTAATCAAGTAGTATTCAGGTCTTTTCATAAACATTTGTGTCCAAATGCTGTTGCACTGCCTCCTCAGTATTCTTTATTGCAGCAATCTTCTAAGAGGAAGTGGAGTATTTCAGACATGCTGTGTGTTAGAAGATTGTCCTCAGTACCAAAAATACGTATACCCAAGAAACATTAGTGCTGAAATGCCGAAAAACTAAAAAAAAAAAAAAGACAGAGTGACCCTAAAATACAACTTTTTTTATAAAACATTTCTCCTGTGGGACCCATTCCTGCTTCGTCCTCTCCTTATGATGAACAGATTTCTGACAAGGATAGAATTAGATTACAGAAGTGATACTAGAATGATCCATACAGAAGATGGATTTGATTTTGAAAATGACTGGCATTCTGCACTTACTAACTGATTGTTTCTAATCTTCCTATAGGATCCAAAAGGTCTATGATCTGAATCGTGTTTATAAAATACATAATTTTCTATCTCCTCCTATGAATGGCATTTAGTGAATTATAAAAACCAACAAACTTCACCTGGACTGTGGTATTAATTTGTAGACGAACATAGAGGAATAGAAAATGATGGCTTTGTAGATTTCCTAGATTATAACCATTTTGAAAATGTTAACTAAATTCCAAAGTCACCTAAACACCTAAAGTCACTGTACCACTTTCTACCTTACTATTTTCTATGATAATATATGCACACTTCTGTCATTGATAAAGATCTGAAAGTAATCAAGAAAGGGTTTACCTGCTTTCTGTAGTGGCTGAGTAATGTTTGCCAGCATCAGAGTGGGAAAATGCAATGTGAAAATATTGGAATATTTCTAAATGATCTTGTTTAAAAGCAATTAAAAAAAAAACACATAAAAAAAATTCCTAGCTTGTGAAAGCTTCAGTCTTATAAGAATCTCAGTTTCAACCTAACTCGGTTTTTTACTGGAGAGAGAAAGTTCTTAGGAAACTTTCCAACCAACCAAATATCTCTAGGGAGAACGCAGTCACAGGACAGGGAGGTTCCTGTCATTTATATGCTGTTTTCCCAAATTGTCTTCAGCATTCCAACTTGGAGTCTCGTATGTGACAAAAAAAATAGCAGAAAAGGCATGGCAAGAGCCCAGAATGAGGTATTTGTGTCATGGGTTGCAAGAGAACACATATCATCTTTTTCACCATCCAGATTTGTTCTTTATCATGTTTCTGGCTAACTTCACAGAGAATGCTGGAAAAATAAAATTTCAGCACTTTCTCCTAATTTTGTGCACTCTCCATATGCACCCATAGAAGAGCAGACACATGCACACATGAAAATAGTTCCTTATTAATGGCTGTTCTGTTGAAAAATGTTCTCTCTTTTTTTTTTTGTCTAGTATTTTAAAAATAGCTCTGAGAGGAATAGTTTCACTTCAGTGTAACAGAACCAAACTTTTAGATTTTATTTGTACAAAAGACATCTCAGGCCTCAAATCTCTGAGGAAGCCAAGCTGTTTTTTTAACAGGAGACTGGGAAGGAAAAGTTAAAATAATATAAAAAAAAAAGATGACAGAAAATCTATTACCGAAAGGCTAAGTCCATCTTGCTTAATTGCAAGTGTAAGTCTGCCTTTATCAGCATAACAGTGGAAGCTGTGCTTCATTCTAGGCACATGCTGTGCTGTTTCCATTCTGGCCAGTTACTCTAAACTCAGTAGGTTTGCACTGAGATAAGGAGGGAAGTCTGGCCAGTGGGGTGTTTATGTACATCCACTACTGANGTGTTTGTGTACATCCACTACTGAAAAAAAAAAAACCCCAGATTTGACAAGTATGTGCTTTTTGTCTTCTACTGAGGGCCACTGCAAAGTATATCCAGTCTGAAGTCCCAGCCAAGGCTTTCCTTATAGAAAGCTGTAGGCTACATGGAAAGAATCACCAAATGCAGGATGTTTTCTGGTAGGCCTGAGGATCATTTTAGCACTGCTTGGCAAACATCTTCCTCATGTTGTGCCCCTCAGAAACTTATAACATTTGTTTTTGAAAAAAGACCCATTTGTCTTTTAAGAGGACATGACTCTTCTCAAAGTAATTTGAGATTGAGGGAGGAACGAAGAAAGGAATTGGAGATAAAGCTGATTAGATCATATTTTTGATACTTTCCTCATTAAAAATGTAGATCTGCCAAAAAAAAGAGAAGCATTTGCAAAATTTCATTTGGTAGTTTTTGGAAGAAAAAGGGACAATATTAAATAAGAATGGTGGAAAGATCAGAAATCTAAACAAAAATCAAAGGACTTCCTATATGGAAAAACTTTGGAGGGAAAAGTGAGAATATAATTTGATTCAGCAGTTCCATACTGGAGGCTGAGATTTTGCCTTAAAAAACCAGTTTCTGAGTCCTAACGAAAATGATCATGAAAGGATCATGAAAGACATATACATACCTTATTACACATATGCCAAGTTTCTAAACCTTTTATTTTACCAGGGCTGCTGTGTACTGACAGGGAAATGAAATTACTTGCCCAAAACACTTAGTGGAAGTTGGAGGCTGAGCCAGGCTGATGAGATGAGATTTACCCTGAGTGATACCCATTCTAACTGGTCTGCTTTTGCTGGTCTACTGGGGCTATTGAAAGTGGCATTGCACTCAGCTGAAATACCACACCCTGCAGCAGTTTTGTGTTTGGGAACATTGTGCTGCTGAGAACAGCTTTGCAAGTTTGGATTATTTGCTTGTCAGGCTGTTAATTTATTTTTCACATCTGACCAGGGCAGTTTTGTAGGCATGGCTATCTAATTTTCATTTGTTTTCAAGTTCTGAGTTTGTTAGCTCACCTGATTTTTTAAAAACTCTTCTTTGTTCTTTGGATTGATGTTTGAGAGAACTTTGTGCCATTTCCATGAGTC
>WEIV01006770.1:2299-22377 GCA_013390005.1 Calyptomena viridis
ATTTTTTTCTTTGTTACAAAGAAATTTACACTTCTCTTAGGTAACTTTTAAGACACTTTCATGGAGAGAAAGCGAAGCTGAGTGGCCAGTAGTTCCCTCTGTCATCATCTTCCTTCCTGAAAAAATGAGTCCAACACTTGACTTTTTACATTCATTGGGAATTCCCTCGATCTGTACATAACTTTAAAAGCAAAAGAAATCTCTGACTTGATCAGCTTCCACTGCTTGTTATTCCTCTGTTTGGACTCTGTGTCCAGGCTGGTATGAGACCTTACAGTGAATATGTGGACAAAGAAGGCACTGATGTCTCTAACTGCATCCTCTACATCACTAAATTGCTGACCCATTTTGTCACAAACCCACATTTTCATTTATCCTCTTACTGCTCATAAAGGTCTACTAAATGCCTGCAACATCCCTTGCCATTTCAATTCTAACTGAACTTTGGCTTTTCTGCCATCATCCCTTAAGGCCCAGTCATTGTTTTCAAGTTCCCACTATGCAGCCTATCCTCATTTGAATCTCCAGTATATGTTCTTTATGGACTGGAGCCTGTTCAGTCAAGCTACTAGTCTCCTGATATACATATGCGTATTTTTCTACTAGGATAGACCCAAGTTAATGGACCATGGGTGAGGCGTTATTGATTTGCTTTCAGAAACCCCAGAATTGGCACAAAAACTACTTTCAACTCAATTAATTTATTCTGTTCCCTTTCCAAGTAATTTTTTAATGCTTTTTGATATTGCCCATTTGGTAGAATGACGTTTTTGCTTAGTGAAACAGTAGTCACAGTATTCAGCNTGCTACGCACAACACCAGCAAGATTGCTGGATATTCTCTGAATTGTTCCAAAAATGTCTGTTGAAATTGAATGTAGGCAAAAAATATGTCACTAGAAATACAAGAATGAAATGCTGCATTACTCTCTCATTTTCAGTTAATCTGTCAAACTGTTAACTGTTTTCATCTTGTGACTGTCATATTCAACCAAAAAAAAAAAAAAAAAAACGGTTAGCTGTTGAGTTCGTTTTTCACTACAGAGCTCTTTGCATAGTTATTCAGATAAATTAATGGGTGTATAATTCTGTTATCCAGACTTCACATCTCATAGTTCTCTAGGTTCAGAAACACTGCAATATAATTCATGACATACCAAGTTGAAATAATAATGTTAATATTCAAACGTGCTGATCACCAAATCAAACACACCATTAAAAAAAGGGAAAAAAAGAATCTGTATTTTTGGTGGGCTGATGCCAGACTAGACAGTAAGAAAAATAACACCAACAAAATAACCCCTAAACACAAAAAAAACCCAACCAAACAAAAAAAAAAACCCCACAAAAAAAAAAACCAAACCAAAACAAAACAAAAACCACAAAAAAAACCCCCACAAACAAAACACACACATTAGACTAAAGATTCTTCCAACCATTAGGTATCTTACAATAACAATATCTCTAAAAGTGGGACTCACATTTAGCCTTTTCATCTCAACAGTTCTGCTGCATACGGGGATAATAGATTCCCCTGCTATGTTAGTGAAAACAAGAGCCCGGAGCTACTGTCCGAGATTTCTCCCCAGCTGAGGGAATAATCATATTACCATGAACCTTTTCTTACTGGTTCAGTGCGGCAACCTCTGGGCAGCATATAATGAACCTCTGCCATCACTGCCTGTCAGAAACAGAACAAATCATAGTGTAGAGTGAGAAAAAAAGGATGGATTTGAAAAGAAATACTATCTTGTAAGACAGATACATGATAAGGAATGTTAGTTGAAGATGCTATTTTCTCAGAAAATATTTCTGTATAGAATAGGGGAAAATTGCAGAAAATCCAAAAGCATGTTTTTTCTCTCACAGAGCTGAAAAGTTTTTTGTTTATATCATTGTTCATCTAAAGTTCTCCTTTTGCAAAACATATACATTCAAGAATTTAACCCTAGCAAATTATATGGTAGGTAATGATTAAACTGAATTTCTATCAATCTGATATTCTAATAGAATATTAAAAAACATTGGTTTGGGACTGAAATTTGAAGTAAAATACCAAAGAGAAACACTGAATCTGCCTTCAGGCAGTTTTCCCCTCACTCCTTTTTCTCTATCCAGTGATTTTGCCCTTTCTTAAATGAGTTTGCCCAGGGACACCATCATCTCAGCTGAGGGGCTCAGTTGTGTCCTGCGGTTTACCAGAACTTGCTTCTGGAGTTTGTCCAAAGACAATGGCATGAGCCAAGTATATAAAACTACCTGGAACACACTCCTCAAACTTAACGTATATCTTTTGAAAGCCCCCATACGATTGAGCACTTTGACAAAGTGATACTTATGAGAAGTAACGTCTCTGAATTATCAACTATTGTTGAGCAAAATTTTAATACAGTTGTTTGAAAAGATGTGATACATAAAGAGAGACCAAAAGAATGTTTTGCTCACTACTTAAAATTCACAAGACTTTCTAAATGAAAAAAAATTTATTGACTCCAAGAGCAGTGTTTGTAACCCCTGAGAACAGTTGGAGTTTTGAATTATCCTGTAAAGTGTCAACAGAATTAATAATTACAGCTGTAACTGTGTGTGATAAACTGTAATTAGGCTTTTTTCTAAATAATAAAATTAGTTTATAGAGAAGCAACCTAAAGCCTTGCTACTGGATGCAGCAATATTTTTTTTAAAGCATGTCTAAATGCCAGTCGCATCCCATAGTTTTCTATAGATCCACATTAATTTTCTGTTCTTCTTCAGTGCTCTGTTATTTGGTGTGTACATTGATATATAAATGGAAAGTCAGTTATGTGTACTTTATTTCATGATGTTCATCTTTTCACTCTTAGCTACTATTAAAGATCAATAATTTTCAGACAAGGCAAGCAGAATGATAAAGAAGAGTCAAAACACTGAAAATATGACTTGTCCTTCAGATCCCAGATCATTTCAGAACCTCTCTCAAGATTTTAGTCTCCCTGCTCCTTGAAGACAGATAACAATTTTAGCCTACGGGACAGATAAAAACCCAATTAATAGTTAAAGTTTAAAAAATATTCCCGTAAATTTTTTAGTCAAAGCCTAAAAGTGGAAAGTAGTCCCTTTGAAATTACTAATATACCCTCTAATCTGTCCATAGCCTGCTCCCACATTGCTTCAAGGCTGACTCTTAAGAGGACTGGGTGTCTTCAATATCTCTAGGGACAGGGAGTCCATAACCAATCTAGCAAATTGTTCCAGTTCCTCACCATCCTCATAGTAAAGAATTTCTTCCTAATATCTAATCTAAACCTACACTCCAGCTGAAGGCCATTCCTCCTTATTCCTATCGCTATGTGTCCTTGTGAAAAGTTCCTCTCAGGATCTCTTGTAGCACCCTTTTAGGTACTGGAAGGTGCTATAAGGTCTTCCCAAAGCCGCCTCATTCTGAAGAACCACAACTCTCTCAGCCTGTCTACATAGGAAAGGTGTTCTAGCCCTGTGATCAATTTAGTGGCCTTTCTCTGGACTTGTTCCAGCAGGTCCACGTCTTTCTTCTGTTGGGGCCCAGTGCTGGCCACAGTACTCCAGATGGGGTCTCACAAGAGCAGAGTAGAGGGGTAGAATCACCTCCTTGACCTGCTGTCCACACTTCTTTTGAGAGAGCCCAGGATGCCACTGGCCTTTTGGCAAGTGCCCATTGCTGAGTTACATTTGGATTCAATCAACTCCAGCTTCAGCCAGACTTAATGCTGTTCACTACTAAAAATCTGGGAGCTAGCAAAGTTTCTCAGTCAACTGCAGAATGGATCTGCTTGCTCTTTCACAACCTCTACAGGAATCCAGCAGAAGACAAGGAATAATTAGTTCTCCTAGTGAGTAAATTTTTCAGATTATTCTTTTTAACAGTTGCTGCAAATGAAGAGCAAATGGGAAGGATTAAAAAAAAGGTTGCTACGGAGAATGCTCACTATATCTTGCTTGTCCTTTGCCTCTGAATTCAAATGAGACCGTGAAGGAACAAGCACCTTTCATACATCAAAGCAAAATGCTGATGTAAAGCCAAATGCCCCATGAATGATAAGCCCACTTCCAGAAGCAGGCCAGGCCTTCATCAGCTCCAGAAATAAGAGTTCCCAAACTAACATTTTGTAAACATCTGATGAAGCGAACAAGAGAATACGCAAAATGGAGAACCCCGTTAAGCTTAACAAACAGCAGAAGGTAAAAATCACTATTTTTTTTTTAAATTGTGAAGAATTTGACAGAAAATAAAAACTCATCTACATATTTCTCAGCTACATTTAGACAATTTTTTTGTAGATTATTAAAAAAATATATAACTACATTACCTCCTCTCAGGATTTTTTTTACGAGCTTAGTCAGAGTAGTCCTTAGAAGTCATATTGAGCTAGAAGGTATTAAACGACAACACTAGACAAGAAGAATCAAATTTTATTCCCTCATAAAACACATTAATTATGAATGGGCTGCAACAAAAGTAATAAGAAACTTTCCAGTTTACAGAAGATTAATCTAAGTAAATATTAAGCACGGGGACAAATAGGTGTTTAATAAATAAATCAATGTAGAAATTTTCCCCAGAAAATGAAGACAAATTTTAATAGTCTGAAGGGCACTGGCAAGAATTTTTATAAACCTACATAATGAAATGAGAAGTGATTGTTCCTTAAGAAAAGATTCTTTCCTTAAGCAGCTTTGTACAGTGAGGATATACCATGAGACACACAGACTAAGATTTTGGTATATTTCGTTTCAATACCCTTTCCTTAGCTTCCTTAGAAAAATCCATATGGATACATCTCTTAGCAGTGTGTCTAGGACTGGTTTATGAGCAACTAAAAAGTTGTCAAAATATCAGATTTTTGTATAGCAGATCTTGTTATATTGCAACACACTTACCTCCAAAATGAAGTAAAACGGTAAGATAAAACAACACAGCAAGGGATAGTATAGTAACAAGAGATGTTAAAAAATCAGTGAAGAGTTGCAAAAAATGATCAAATATATGATAGATAAGTGAATTCAATGTTAATGCATCCCATGTAGGGCTCAGCACAGCTTACATGTGTTTAACTTGTTCTGTGGCTCTGACACTGAGCAGATGCATGTTTTCAGCTGTAACTATGTAGGCATCTTGGCTCTGGCACTGACTTGTAAGGTTCTGGAATTTACTTGCTCTTGGAAAGGAGCAGAAAACAATATCATCAGCTATCATTGGTCCACAAAATCGTCATTGAGCAAAGGCATGAAAGGTGAAACTCAACACAAAGAGAATTTGTTTTTACACACTTGTATAGGCAGTTGGAAGTTTCACATCAGTTTCATTAAACAGACAAAGATCTAAAGTTTGACAATTTGAAAAAGTAAATAAAATGTTTATCTTGAAGAATGAAGATAGTTTGCAAGATGAAGCATAGACCTACATGTTCTCATTAAGAAAAATAGGAGCAGAAACTGCAAGAATCATATTAGGAGACAAAAAGATAAATAAGTACTTCAACCATTGGAGTTTAAAAGTCTCAAAACCTGACATGCTCCAGGCAGAGCCTAGCCATTACTGAAGCAGAAAGCTATGGGAGTGTTCAGTACTTCCAATCTAAATCTCCCCTCTGGAAAAATGATATGTTCTTCTGGGGGACAAACAACAGCATGACATGATTATAAAGTTTAGTCTAACAGTCCATCCTTTCCTTGAGAGCCTACATAACTCAGGAATGCACATATGCTTTTTGGGTTAGGGCTTGGTAAGGGTTAAACTGCAGATTCCCAGTGGTTGTAGGGCTGCGAAGGGCAACTAAAGATAACAACACTCTCCCAACAAGCTACAAAGAGTACAACTCCATTAAATTAAAGTTCTAAGACTTCCACTGAACTGAACTTCCACTGAACTGGGTCATCATTACCAGAAGTCAGGTTTTCTCCCATAACATGCCAGCATCAGCTCCCTGACTTTCAATTTCTTCAGCCACTAGAATCTATTGTGCTTGTCTCAGACTACTTCAACTCTGCTTCAAAGACTGGATAGGTTCCAAAGATATAGTGTCCTATATATTCATTAAGTACTCAAGTTCCAACTTTTGTTTCCCTCTATTAATCTTTTTTCTATTTTGGATTTTTGGAAGGAACATTTTAGCCAAAAGCTTTGAGACTTCATTAGAAGACACGAAGAACTGAAGAATACCTCATTTCCTTTAGTGCCATATCCAAATGACAAACAACAGGTGTCCAAACTTTAGTGCTTTAGCTCAGATTAGAAATGGACTTTTGCAGATCTTCCAATCATCACTATTCATAACAGAGTAATTTGTATTTCAGAAAGGCCTTGAATACTATACACTGTCTTTCTGCCTGAAGCCATACTAGAAAATGCACTCTCTTAGTGGATCTTCAAGACCCAAAACCCTAGTTTCCTCTTTGATCTTGCCTTTGCATACGAGAGGTACTATTTGAGAAAGTTCAGACAAACATGTAACAGAAGTTTTTCCTTAATTATTACTTTCCTCTGAAATTTAAAGACATTATCACAGATTAAGTTTTATACCTAGAAAAAGTAATAGCTAGATCCAGTGTTTGAATAATTCTTTTCATTGTCATTAGACAAACTCAAGAACAAACAAAAACCATAATGCACCATGAATGCATATACTAATTGATGAGAGATATTTGAACTTCTTATAAACACATTTTTCATTATATATTCAATCGCTTATTGATTAAAACCAATTCTAGAAAAAACAATGGTAATTCACAGGAAAATTAGAAAATTCAGGTAGTTTTGTGTAAGCTTGCCCTTTACAATACTTCTGTTTACCCTTCACTGAATGATTCAAACTGCTAGTTTTCCTAAATCCTTCAAGATGAATATGAGGACATGGAGAGATATACTGGTTACTGAAGTAATATGCCTCTCACATATTAAGAAAAAGAAACAAAACAAAACAAAACAAACAAACAAAGAGAAAAAAAGAGCCATAATACCAGTATGTTTAGGTTTTACCATTTGCTATCCCTTATGAACCATAATACATCCTTAGGTCAGGCAAACATTAAAGACAATAGTCACTTTTAACAATGAGATGTTTCTGTTCAGACATTAAAGCTTAATTTCTTTTCCCTTAAAGTTTCATCTCTACAGAAACCATAGCTATTGGTTCATCTTCACTTAATATATGATCAAATAAAATAGCCTCCACATGAAATTCAAATCAGGCTGGCAGGAACACCCAGAAATCAGATGCAGGTAGTAAGAGATACTAACAGTGCGAACTCAAAATTGAAATAAGAATGGAAATAATCAAGAACTGCAATAAAAAACAATTATTTCTTCTTCCCCTCTGCCCCCCCCCCCCACCGCAGGGCAGATATTATGCCCTTAGAAGGACGCTAAATGCTTATTTCACCACTGCATTGTTTCTGCACTGCTTATGAATTTGTTGCATATTTTTCCCTGTTGGATAAATAGTCTCAGCCACTCAGATCTGCAGTTGCTCATTGCAAGGAGGAATACGAGGCAGAGCCAGGAGAAGTGCCTGTTTACAAAGTCCTGTGGTAGCCAGAGAAGCAGTGCTGGAAGGACTGGCTCTTCTCTTCTGGACTTCTCTCAGTTGCAGGTTTTGAGTCAGCTGAAAGAGTTGTAAAAAAAGTCGCCTGCTTCTCTTTCCTTCCTCTCCTAATCTCAAACATGCAAGATCCTGCAGTACCAGAGTCCACTGACAGTCTGATAAGAGCAGAGAAAAATCCTTTTGTACTGGTGTTGCTGTTTTATGCAACCAGTAGACCTTCTGCAAGTGAAATTGATTTAGCTCCTCAGGTCTAAATAACAGGGTGTTGGACAAAGAATGAAAAACAGCTCACAAGAGATTGCAGTCACCATATGTACTCTCTAGCGATATTTAGTACAACATGATCTGATGGACTCTGACTCCTTTTTATTCCATCTATTTTCTCTACTGATCGAGCATATTGGTCAGACCCATTATAAAAGAAATTGTATTCATGATTTCCCCACAATGCTTCGAGGAAATCAAAACAACGAGAATTACTTAGTAAATGGTAATTTGTTTTACTTTAGTATTAGGTAGAAAATTATCTCATTTATGTTCCCAAGGTAAGATGCAGCTTTCTTTAGAACTCCTGTCATGGTTTGACTCTGGCTAAAAGCCGAGAGCCCACACATAGATCTAAAATTTCTCAGAGAAGGGGAAGAAAAAAAAAACCTCCGACTTTTGTGATAAGGATTACAAGCAACTGTTTATTAACTACTTCACACAAGCAAAACAGGCTCTAACTTAGAATGTTAAGAGTTTACTACTACAACTACAACTACTACTAAAATCAGAGCTTAAGAGTTTAAGGGTGAGCAGTTTGATAGTTGTTACAGACACCTTTCTGCCCCCCCCCACCCCTCCCTTTTAAGATCCTTCACCTTCCCCCAACAGCTCGGGAAGGCAGGTGTGTGTGTGTGGGGGGGTTACAATCAGAGGTTTTCTTTGCTGCTGTTCAGAAGAGTGAGAGAGTCCCACCCCAGCTTTCCTCATGGGGTCTTCTCCACGGAAACAGTCTGTTGCAAACTGCTTCTTAGTGGATTCATTACTAACAACAGTTTTCCTGGTACTGTCGTCATGTAAATCACTTTACCATAGGTGCAGTCATTTCAGGTGCCGGCTGCTCAGCTGCTTTCAGTGCTTCATGTGCTTCTCACGGCCATCAATTGTCCCAAGAAATGCTGCTCTGCCTCCAGCATCTCTTCTTCTCACGGCCCACGGGGTTCCACCAGGCCCCTCTGCTCCAAACACAGGATCACAGCCTCTCTTTTCCGGCATGTCTCTGTTCCAGCGTGGAAAAATCTCCCAGTCTTTCCACGGGTTCACAGGCTGAAGAATCCTCGCCCCTATGGTTCCTCACAGATTGCTGGGGCCCCATTCCAGTGTTTAAGGCATCTTCTCTTTCTCCTCTCTCTGACCTTGGTGCTAATCAAGCTCCGCACCCTCCTGTCTCTTAAGCGGCCATGATGTTCTGCGCAGACTTTCTTTCTCTACTCCTTCTTAAATATGTTATCACAGAGGCGTTGTTGCCTGACCTTGGCTAGCTTAGAGCAGAGAAAAACTCTAGCAGCTTCTTAAAGAAGCCTCTCTCCTAGCCCCCCCAGCTAATAAAAAACTCTGGTTACTTAAAACCACAACAACTCCTAACACGCAAGTCAGCAGTGACTCAAAGAACAAAGCCTAAAAAATGAAGAAAGTAAAGAGAATAAAGAAAAAGCTTTCAGTTCTAAAATATTCAGCATTTTAGTATATTCAGGAGATAAATTATTGAATTAAAGCTTGAAACAGAATAGAAACTCTTCAGAAGAGGATACTTTTGTCCAGAAAGGGGTCTTGCAGGATGAGGACTTGAAATTTTTCTCTTTTGCCATTATCTATATAATTTAGAGAAATGGAATTGATTTTATATAAATAAATATTTTGGTATGAATGATAATGCAATGATTTTATTCTGCTTAATATATACTGATATTTTCACAGTATAAAGCATCATGACATACTATATCTAGCCATACGGATATTATTAGATGGCAGTTTCATATACACCAAGACATTCTTGTCCAATTTTAGTACCCCAGCTGAAGTGGCCAATAAGCCTTTTGGGCAAAATACAGAATGTTTTACAAGAAAAGCAATACTAAGCAGTTAACCTGTTATTTGTCTTCATGTTTACAGTATTTTCACTTCCTTCTCTTACTGGGCACAGATATATAATATTTATCTAGAAATCATCCTTGCAGTACAGTCATGAAGATAGATTCCTTTATTAAATTTCCAGTACAAACACTTAAAAAGCTACTTTTATGCTTGTAGCAATTCCCAGTTTAAACAATTAAATGGTAGGAAAGAGACACAAGTACAGATGCAAGAGTCAGTGCCTTTCTTCATACAGAGCTAAGTGTGGGAGAAATAGAAAATAAAGAACAAGGAATAGCTACGTTTTCAAAGATTCAGGAATTACGTATTCTTTCCCTTCTATGCCTCTCACTATTTAGTCTAAAGGGGGCCATTTTAGACATCTCAGAATGTGGACAAGCAATCTCTGGCCTTGAGACACAAATAGATTTCATTACATTTGACTGTAGTTGCATTAAAACTGGATGAAATATTTCAAGCATATCTGAACACAGTCTATTTCTAAACAGCATGAAGAATTGAAATGATAATGCTTAGTTTGTTAATGCTTTGTAAATACATAACAGATGTGATTTCAAGATATAAATTAAAAATTTCACAGAGATGACCTGCCTTATCAATCTTTTCATCACAAAACCTTCCATAACTCTTGCAGCAAGAAAGTGGAAGTCACAAAAGAAAACCACGAACTAGAGTTGTATTACAAAGAATATTATACAGAAAATTCAAACTGTAATGACAATACGGATGGTCATCTGTATGTTCCAGCTATCCAGCTGCCTTTTTTTCCCTCCCAGAACAGCTAATATTAGCTAATTTACATAAATTTTTGAAACATAGATAATTATTTGTAGTGCTCGCTGTTATTTTGTGAACTAACTACCAAGCTCTTAAACATTGCATTTGTGGAATTTCCACTGACATTTCCATGTAATTAGAATGGAAATACAAAGTCAACAATATATGCCTTCTATCTCTTTACCACACTACATAGGAAGATTATATATACACAAGACAGACTTTTCCTTTCCCCCTGCCATCTTCACTTTTTTAAATTATGAGTTAGAGGATAGAAGCAATGAAATTCATGTAATAAAATAATCTGCATTTCTGAAACTCCAGAAAGAGGAATAAATTTCTGAATGGTAATCTCTAAGCTTTCTGACTGTCACAGTCCTAACACAAAAGAAGCTGGGGGTTTTTTCCCCTCGTGAAATGAACGTAACACCTTTAAAGAATGCACAAGCAAGTTTGGTGAAATTACATTAGTTGTCACTTTTAGTCCCAAATACATAAATTCATGTTCTGTGACAACAACTTTTCAACCAAACAACTACTATTTTAAATCTTATTTTTTAATAGTTCCTTCCAATTTTTCACTGCTTGCAGAAGGGGGAAAAAACATTGACTAGTAAGGATAAGGTCTACACAAATGCTTCTTGAAGAAAGAAAAGAGCATCCAGTGTCATAGAATCATAGAAGGGCTGAGTTTCAAGGGACCTTAAAGATCATCTAGTTCCAAAACCCCTGCTGTGGACAGGAACACCTTTCATTAGACCATGCTCATAGGCCATTCAACTTGGCCCTAAACATTTCCAGCAGTGGCATCCACAACTTCTGTGTTTGAACTAGATTAATAATTTTAATTTTTGACTTAAAAACAAAAAGAAAAAAGCTACAACCTGGAAGTGAAAAAGGAGTTGAACAGTGAACTGAACTGAGATGTTTCAACACCTGTCTGTCTACACTAGTGAGCGGGTGGAGCTCAGCTCTGGCAGCTCCACTAACTACTTTCCCACATCATAAAGACAGACACCCAGAACACACTCATCCTTAAAAGAAACAAAGGCAGTGCCATAACAACATTCCCAGGCCCACTCTTCTATTCCTTATGGCCAGCCAGGTTACAGCTTCTTGACTTCTCATCCCATGGACATGTTCTATTCCTTAAATCCAGGGAGAAGCCAACAGTTCAGCAAGTCTGGATAATGCTGTATTACTGAGCCTGTGGACCCCACAACATCACCCCAGTGTCATCTTCTGCAGTTCACCTCCCTCCCTACACCTGGTGCCAGCCACAGCCCTTCTTCCTACCACCACTACAGCCCACCAACAAGCAAAATTCCTCCACCTCAGAGGGAAAAACAGAGATGGCTACAGCAGGAACTCAAGATGAGGGAAGAAGGATGGAGCTGTTTAGTGGGATTGGAGTCCCCTAATGAGTCTACACCCACACTTTTCCAGGCTGGGCCAGCCGTTGAAATGGGGACTTTATCCACAGCATCCTCAGGCCTTAGGGTTAGGATTGCGAGAATCACAGTGCCTACACCTCCAGGGACACTGGCACTGCAATAGACATGCCAAAGGATCATGAAAAGACAAAAGAATTGCTGCCACTACACCTTTCTCATCTGGAACATCCATGGACATAGAGAACTCAGGTGCAGTGCCTCTATTGTGTTAAGTCTGGGTCAGAGTTTGGACAGATCAAAAGGGCAGTGTCCCAGGGACCCTGGGGATGGAAAATGCACACCCACTGCATCATTACAGGGCACCAACTTGGCTGCCTCAGAACCTCTGGTAGCTGGGACACCCAAGAGATTGAGAAGTCCACTAGAGAAAACATCCCGTTAGGTTTCAGGTCAGGGTTAGGGTTAGGGTTGAATTAGGGCTAGGGTTAGGGTTCAGAGAGCCACAGAACCTACAGCTCCAGGGACACTGGAGCTGGTAAAGGCAAGCCAGGAGGATCATGGCAGACCACCAACATTGCTGCCTCAACACTTTTTCAATCTGGGCCACCCATGGCCATGGGGACCCTCAGGGGCAGCCTCAAGGTGGTAGTCTGCTTAGGCTTAGGGTTCAGAAAGCCAAAAGCCCACAGTGCAAGAGATACTGGGGCTGCAAAAGACATGCCAAGAGGATCACAGGAGGCCACTAAGGAGTCTACACCCATACTTTTCCAGGCTGGGCGAGCCATTGAAATGGGGACCTCAAGGAGAATGAAAGATCAAACTACAATTGTGAGAGTGTTAAGAACCACTTCATTCAGGAAAGAAATATACTAATCACACAAGAAAGTATTACAGATGTATTATTCCAGGTGTTCTGCTGTCAAATTATCTCTTTAGTTGACATACTCTGCTTATATAGAGCACCAAGTGAGAAACTGACATTTTTTTTTATCCAGCATGAAGTCAAAATCTAAGGTATGCAAACCAAAGCCACCATCTTAACCATTCACATCTTTAAACACAAAGAATAGTTAAGTAGTTTTTTTCTTAAATTGTCCTCGACTGTTGGACTACATAGAATAATAGTCTATTCTCTGTCTCTGGAAATAAAAATGTTTATTTTGCAGTGACTACGATGTCTAGCCTTCACAGTTGAAGTGTACAAGTGATGCTTGCCCAAAATCAGGTGTTTCTATTCCCCTCAAATCTCTCATTTTATAGTTCTGTGAAATGTTATTACTCCTTGCTGTGTCAAGAAAAGATGATGGTAAAGTATTGATTTTATATATATATATATATATACACAGCTAATAAGAGGCACGACAAAATTTAAACACAGGGACAAATCCAAATAATTTTTCCCTCTAAAACCTTTTTCTGCTACACTTTAACATAGTCTACCATTCAGCAAAATATAATAGGTACCAAGCATTTCTAGTGAGCCAACATATAATTTTATTTAGAGATCTAAATGTAGTCAGTAGTGACTTGAACACTTCCAAGCTGTCACAAGTATGGTTGGCTGCATAGAAGCCAAAAATTTCATCTTCCAGGTCTTCAGCTATGCTGTCCTAGCCAAAAAATTACACATATGACCTTGAATAAATATTCAGATAGAAATTTCCATTTTAGAAGAATAATTCTTTTTGGTAAGAGCAGAGATATTACTGATGTAAAAAAATAATTGCAAATCATTTACACATATTAGTCTATTTTCATCTAAAAAATCTAGAAATATAGTGATAATGGACTATTTCAAAACACAGAATGGGGATAGAGAAAAATGCTTAGTTTAACTGCATTTAGAAAGCGCTTTAAAGCCACATAACTTGTAAAACACAACAATTTTATAATATTACCAGAACTTTGATATAGGCTATACCATAAATAATACTTGTCAGAAAGATTTTTAAATGCTTACAGTTTTTCCAAACATTTTATTGTATCAGGTTTTTACAATTAACATTCCTATGGTTGTGGGGGCACCTAGTGGCAAACTAAACATGTTTATATATAAAGTAGTGATTATCAATTGTCAGAAACCTCTTATTTTCAGAGAACTATTCTCTTACTTGCATCAAAAACATTCTTCCATGCAAGACAAATTTCCACACAAAGTAACATCAAGAAACAACAGCTGAACGTAATGCTCCATCAACTTCACTGACTCCCCCTCCCTCCCTTTTTCCAAGATTGATATGTGTCTATAGGAGCTGAAAAATAGACTTTGAACATAAAACCCCTTTTTATCCTGTATGCCCTATCAGAACTCATTACTCTTGGAGCAACTTCTTTTAGACATTTCACATGAGGAGGATTTAATGTTTAGTACTAAATTTACCTGTTTGAAGGTAATTCATACTACACTGGATTTTGATTTAGCAGAGGGATATGACAGTGTAGTGAAAGCACGATACAAGCAGAACACAGCAATTCAACATATATTTGGATCACAATGCAAATATGATTTCTATTACTGGTCTTTATATATTTGTTATCATGGCACTGAGTATCCTCAGTCACCAGGAGGAATACTTAAACTGAATCCAGCTTAAGCTCATTTCTGCATTCAAAGTTCATTCTGTTAGCTGTTCAGTTTTTATACTCTAACAAGCAATTTACACCCTTCCACCATGCTGGTCTGGCTGGCTCAGGAAACAATGTCATTCTTTATTAACTTAGGCATAAAATAAATAAAATAATCAATTACACAACAAGTTGATCCAGTCAACAGATACGCTCAGCTGATCTAAACCAAGATCCACCCTCTGGTCCCCCTTCTGCTGACCTAAATTCAGCTTTCTTTGAAATAGCTGTGGTCACTCCTTGCTTTCTTCCCTAAGCTAAATGAGCTAATTGTCTGTTGTCCTCTGAGCAGTCTTTCACAGTGGTAGGACTGTTGTTCAATCATACCAGTACCTCCTTTTCCTTGCCTCCATCAGAAAGAGACCATGCAGGGACAGGTCATCAATTATGATATAGCAAGGAGACCATCTGAAAAAAAACAATTTTCCCTCCCTCATCCCAGGATGTGCAACATAATATTTGCAATAGATACAAAGGTCAGGAGAAATTTTTCATTTGTATGTTTCCTAAAATTTAATACCTTGGCGATTTTCAGCATAAACTGCTTTTGGTGTTTTCCTGTTCTTGCTGCCCTGATCATAACCATTTTTGAGTATTCTAGAAAATACAAAGAACCTCTATCTGTATTTGAGAAAGTTTCCTCTCCCGGACCCCTTACTGACATTAGCATAAGTTATACTCTTCTGTCAGCCTAGCAGTAGACTTCCCATAAAAGTTATTCACATATTGAAATATTATAAAATATTTCCTCATTTCAAAAACAAAAAAGTTTATACGAACAGTGAATGCCACTCTGTAGATTTTATCTTTTGTTTCTTCTGTTCAAACTCTACACTCAGCTTTCCAATCCTTAGTTGTCATCATTAAGGCTTTCTCGCTGGTCAGTTGACCAGATTCCTCTGTCAAACTGTTTTGCCTTCCCTTGTTTCTCCCAAGGTCCATATGATGAAGAATATCTATTCTCCAGGCATGCAGTCTGGCTAAGCCTTCATTCTACAAAGCAAAATCCCACTGTTCCCAGAGATACACCATACAAGGATGTTTTACTTTCTCCTCAGTCCTTGGCACTAAGTTTTGTCCTGCACTTTATTTGATGGCACATTCTGGATGCCAAAGATGCTGACATTTCAATTATTAACATTTTACCAACACTTCTCCAGCTGCTCAGAAACCTCATGCTCTAGCCTTATCATTACATCACTAATTCATGAATGCCAGCTTTAACTAGGCTTTTGGGTTCGGTTGTTTTGAGTTTTTCCTTGCATGTTTAACCTAGACATATCCAATAGCAAGTAATATCTGCATTCCATCTCCACTAGGCTGCAGAGATCCCAACCAGAGTCTTCAAGTCTGGTCATACAGTGCAGCTCCTCTTTAGAGAATCAGAGAAACAAACAAAGCAAGCAGATTTTTCCATGGGAATATGTCATGGTTTGACTCTGGCTAAAAGCTGAGAGCCCACACATAGATCTAAAATTTCTCAGAGAAGGGAAAAAAAAACCTCGACTTTTGTGATAAGGATTACCAGCAACTGTTTATTAACTATTTCACAAGCAAAACAGGCTCTAACTTAGAATATTTAGTATTTACTACTACTACTAAAATCAGAGCTTAAAATTTAAGAGTGGGAAGTTTGATAGATGTTACAGACACCTTTCTCCCCCCACCCCTCCCTTTTAAGATCTTTCGCCTTCCCCCAGCAGCTCAGGAAGGCAGGTGTGTGTGTTGGGGGTACAGTCAGACGTGGTCTTTGCTGCTGCTCAGAAGAGAGAGAGCCCCACCCCAGTTTTCCTCGTGGGGTCTTCTCCACGGAAACAGTCTGTTGCAAACTGCTTCTTAGTGGATTTGTTACTAACAACAGTTTTTTCAGGTGCTGTTGTCACGTAAGTCACTTTACCATAGGTGCAGTCATTCACGTGCCAGCTGCTCAGCTGCTTCAGTGTGGGTTCTTCCAGGCCACCAGTCCTCCCAAGAAGTGCTGCTCTGCTACTCAGAATGGGTCTCTTCTTCTCACGGCCCACAGGACTCTATCAGGACTCTGCTCCAGCAAATGTCCCACAGGATCACAGCCTCTCTCATTCAGCACTTCTGCTCCGGTGTAGAAATCTTCCAATCTTTCCATGGATGTGCTAGGAATCTTTGCTCCTATGATCCCCCCCAGTTTTCCTGGGGCCCTATTCCAGTGTTTAAGTCATCTTCTTTCTCCTCTCTCCGACCTTGGTGTTAATCAAACTCCCCACCCTCCTTTCTCTTAAGCTGCCATGATGATCTGCCTAGCTTTTTTTTCTTCTCCTTCTTAAATATGTTATCACAGAGGCATTAGCAGTTGACCTTGGCTAGCTTAGAGCAGAGAAAAACTCCAGCAGCTTCTTAAAGAAACCTCTCTCCTAGGCCCCCCCCAGCTAATAAAAAACTCTAGCTACTTAAAACCACAACATTATACAATACAGTTTTATCATGCTTAGGAACAGAAAAGGCAGGGTAAATTTTAGTCTAAGTCCAAATACCTATCTATTGCTTGATCCTGTACTAACACCTCATGGGGTCCACTTCCAAAAGTCAGATGCTTCCTCAGCACTCAGTAACTATTTCTTAGCAGCCATAGAGCTCTGGCCTCTCAACCTGCTCCTCACAAAAGAGAAGGAACACTAATCCTACTATCCTCAATGACCTCATGTAGCTCAGTTATCAACATCATTTTGACTAACAACTCTTATCAGCTGGATCTCATTATCAGCTACAGAGAAAGTTCACTGAACTCATTATAGACAGCAGATAGGAATCAATTGTTCATCTTTATGTCAGGATACAGAAATGTTGTGCAATTCTATTGCTGTATTGTAAGTTTCTCTCTCCATAAAACTGCATGTTTTGACATGTCTCTCCTAAGTCTGCTTTATTGAAGAAGCTGCCTCGTTAAAGAACTAGCAACACTTTTCTGTGTACAGAATCGTTGATTCTTTTGTCCAAATTATTCTATTAAAACTGTCTCTCACCATTACAATGAAGCACTTTGAAGTAGGTGTAAAATAACAAGGAGCGAACTTCCCTCTGAATCTCTGATGTGTGATCTTGCAACCTTATCTAGGACTTTTCTAGAAAAACTAACTACACTCAAGTCAGCTTAAAATCACAGTGCCAGCCTTTCCCTGCCCCCATTAGGATAGCACAAGTGAGTAAACCTATTAACATAAACACGGGAAGAGATCAGTCAATTAGTCAACCTGATTTTCACTGTTTATACAGCTGTAAGGCAATAATCTCCATGCATGGATGAAATAACTAAGATATGCTCAGCTACTACGGGATGGCCATAAATGTACAAAATACAAATATTTGTATGAAGATTTTACTCTAGTTTATATGTATAGACATTGCATTGTTTCATCTGTGGCAATTAAACTAGTTTTATCATATCACTATTGTAGTGTGGAGAAGATAGTACTACTGTCAAAGTGATCTGAAAAATACTTGCTTTACCACTAAACTATTGGAATTAACTCTTTCCCAGATTGGAGGAGATATCCTTTCACAATGGCAACAGAAAAAGGAAGGATGAATTTTGTCTAGTATGATATGCAAGTGTGTAAAATTACAGGAAACAAAAATTATAAAACAGATGAAAAAAACCTAGAAAATTCAATGACATAATACAGAAATTTCAAATATATCCATAAGCCCTCTATCAAGTATTTCTAAAGAGAATTGTGTCATTGTTACCTTTCATCTTTCTTTGCCTGTATTTAGATATTTTTCTCTGCTTAAGTGACTTACGTCCTATGTACCCTTTGTATTGTACTCATGCTATGGTCTTATAATTTAAGTACAGAAAGTACAGAGCAAGAAGGCATTCTGGTAAGACTTGTTTTCAGCACTGAGGAGCTATTCTGGAGCATTCATTTCACATGGATCAGGTCATGTCCTAAAATGGGTTCAAACAGATGTTAGAACTTCACAGTTTTCTCTCATGAAAAATCATCTATATTTATTGTTAGTCCAAAAAGTCCTGCTTAAGTTCATCCATGTCATAACATAATAAATACCCTCCAGATTCAGGCAACCTCTCTACCTAGCACAGTACTCTGTCTCAGACAACGGCAAAAGGAAACTTCAGGGGAGGAGAGAAGTCTGAAAATTTTTTCATATCTGCTTCCTCTCTACTTTCCCAGAACCTGCAACTACTGTGTTTGTGATACTAGAGGGTGCAACCTTACTTACTCTCTTATCTTCCATTAGCAGAACTCATTTCTATAAGTGTGCTTCTTAATTTTTATTTTTTTTTACCTGATGATACTGTCTGCTTCTACAGCCTCCTGTGGTAGCAACCTGCAGAGGCTCACTGCCTCATGTATAACGAATTACTTTCTTCTACCCCTTCAAATAAACCTTTTCCAGTTTCAAATGCCCTCTAATTCTTGTATTATTGGTCTTGGTGAATAAAAGCTTCAAATTCAGCTTCTTCTTCAGCCTTCTCTAAGCTGAGAAGTCCCTTTCTTTCCTCATTAGGCAGTTGATCTACCCCATGTTGACCCTGGCTGAATGCCAAGTACCCACTAAAGCCACTCTCTCACTCCCCTTTCAACTGGACAGAGGAGAGAAAATACAAAGAAGAGTTCATGAGTTGAGATAAGAAGAGATCCCTTACTGATCACTATCACTATCAAAACAGACTCCAAGTGGGGATATGAATTAAATTTATTACTAACAGAATCAGAGCAGGAGAGAGAAAAGTAAAAAGTAATTTTATAAACATTTTCTCCCCACTTCCCTCCTTCCAAGTTCTACCTTTCCCTCCGATGACACAAGAGAGACAGGAATGGGGGTTATGGTCAGTTGTTGTTTCTGCCACTGCTCAGGGAGAGGAGTCCTTCCCCTGCCTCCCATGGGGTCCCTCCCACCAGAGACAGTTGTTCATTAACTTCTCCAGCATAAGTCCATCCCATGAGCAACAGTTCTCCATGAACTGCTGCCACATGGATCATTTTTTCACAGGGTGCAGTCCTTTAGGCACAGCCTGATCCAGAGTGGGTCCCCCACAGGGCCACAAGTCCTACCAGGAAAATCCTGCTCCAGCGTGGGCTCCTCNCTCTAATTCTTGTATTATTGGTCTTGGTGAATAAAAGCTTCAAATTCAGCTTCTTCTTCAGCCTTCTCTAAGCTGAGAAGTCCCTTTCTTTCCTCATTAGGCAGTTGATCTACCCCATGTTGACCCTGGCTGAATGCCAAGTACCCACTAAAGCCACTCTCTCATTCCTCTTTTAACTGGACAGAGGAGAGAAAATACAAAGAAGAGTTCATGAGTTGAGATAAGAACCAAGACAGAGATCTCTTACTGATCACTATCACTATCAAAACAGACTCCAAGTGGGGATATGAATTAAATTTATTACTAACAGAATCAGAGCAGGAGAGAGAAAAGTAAAAAGTAATTTTATAAACATTTTCTCCCCACTTCCCTCCTTCCAAGTTCTACCTTTCCCTCCGATGACACAAGAGAGACAGGAATGGGGGTTATGGTCAGTTGTTGTTTCTGCCACTGCTCAGGGAGAGGAGTCCTTCCCCTGCCTCCCATGGGGTCCCTCCCA
>WEIV01006770.1:22559-41888 GCA_013390005.1 Calyptomena viridis
GGCTGCAATTTTCTTCTGCCTAACAACTTTTTTTTCCCCCCTTCTTAAATATGTTATCACAGAGCCATGGCTGCCACTTCTGAGTGGGTCTGTCCTAGAGCCGGATGGCATTGGTTGTACTGGGCATGGGGAAAGCTTCTGGCAGGTTGTCACAGAAGCCTCCCCTAAAGCCCCCTTGCTACCAAAACCTGGCCACAGAAACCCAATACAACCACTGATAGTTCTAATTTCCTTTTTCTAACTATTCTTGTTTCCTTATGGCACTTCCATTCTGTCTTGATCATCATGTTTTCCTTGCATCCTTGATGCCCAGCATCTTGTTGACCATTTAGGTTGCTGCTGCATGTTAAGTCAATGATTTCAGAGAACTGACAAAAATTAAGATATCTTTCCTTAATTCTCCACATAGGTTCAAAATTTGATACCGTGTCAACCTGGACGCATTCCTTATATTATTTATCTTACAGTAGTCCAAAGAGAATCTCAGTTGCCACCATTTTTCCAGTCTTGAAGCCCTTGACACTGGCATGGCATTCAGCTGTCCAACACAGTATCTGTTGCACTTTGTACAATAAATCTGGCAGCCTTCATTCTTCTGAGGGACTTTTAGTCAGCTTAGTGAGCTAATTACTTATTAGACTTTGGAACTTTTTCTTCATTTAATTTCTCTTTTGAAGGGATACTTAGGATTGCTTTTCTCTTACCCAGCTGTACACTGATTAGGCTACTACTAATACATGAGCAATATCCGAATGTATCAAGACAATAGGAATAGGCTGACCTGAGTTGCTCTATACCTTCACCAATATGTACTCCCAGTCCAAACTGCCCGTTTTGTTGCCCTTTGTTCTCACGTGGGTAAGGCTTCATTCCTTTATAAGGGTCTTTCTAAGTCTGTTCACACCCTTTTTGCATAGCTTTGAGAGTTAGGCACAGAGTAAGGCTTCAGTTTTTGCCTCTAGTAAACTTGCCATCTACTCTTCTACAGTGTAGGACTGCTTCCAGGAGGTACAGGCTCCCTGAAATCCCTTGTCCTCCAAGTAAAGAAGTTCTTCCTTATGCCTCTCCTGAGCAAAGCTGCTGTGCAGACTGCCCTGTTAGCTGTGGTTTCATTATCACTCAGCTACTGCCTTTTATCATTGTCTGAATAAACTTAATATTTCCCCTTAGAGGGTTCATTAACTCAGAGACAGGGGAGCCTAGTTCCAGCTATCACTCATCTTACCTAAACATCTGCCAAAAATTATCACAGTTTTACCATTTAGATTAATTTTCATTCAACATTTAACATAACTAACAGCAATACAAGCAATCTACAACCTGAAGAGGAGCTGACATTTCAGATTCCATACCTTCCTTTCTGGGCTGAGTTAAGCATCGCTCACAACCAGCCTGCCCCATTTTGAAATGTCTTTCAGATTAACATGGTTCACTCTGCAAGATCACTCTGTGATCTTAAAGTAAGTGTTGAGAGTTTCCTCAGGATTGATGTCAACTAGGGGCCAGCCTTCAGTAGTTTTTTGCTTCCCTTCTCCCACCCATACAGACCTTTTCTATTTAGCAATATCTTAAGTCCACCAGCCTGTAGTGGACTTATGCCCATTTCAGGGAATAAGCAGTGAATGCTAAGACCCCTTTGATTTAAGTACGTTGCAACAAAATGTATAGTAACAAAAAACCACTCTCAACAGTGCAATCTGGGAGTGGAAAACAAAAACTCTTAACAAAAAGATGCTACTCCAAGAAAGTTTTCTGTAAATGTAGACCAGTGGAAGATTATAAAACTGATAGAGATGTTTTTTACTGCAAGAGGATTAGAAATATCAGATTGGTCAAAACACATGTTCATATCCAAAAGTCTGCAGTCAGCCATGAAAAAGATGTGTATGTGTCAGACAGAGGAAGAACATGCTTCCAATTTCTTGCTTATAATCTGTTTATGTCAAAAACTTAAACACCAAGATGGATAATTACTGCGTTGCAAATTAAGACAAAAAGACAAGAGTTGCCTAAATTCAAAATCATCTGGCATGTTCCCCAGACACATTTTAAAAAATTGTGAGGTTTTCTCTTGACTAAATCTTCCATTAAACTTTCTTGCCCCACTGAAAAGGTGCAGGTTGGGAAATAATCATCTGCTACAAGAGTAAAGACCTCTAGGTCTTTAATTTGCTGACATTTAACTTCATCCCTACATTTTTTCCTAACTGTAGTACTGAGAACTATTAAAAATTATACAGTTGAACTTGCATATGTGTATGCAGTATTACAATTTTTGTAATTGTTTGAAACCTATAAATTCTACATAGCCTTATTCATAGATGTTAAAAGAGCAACACACAACCTTAATTTAAAAGTGCCTTAGGAAAAAAGGTGTCTTGTTAAGAATATATTTTTCACTAATTTAGGTGAAGAGGGAGGCAGGAGGTGAGGAAAAATAAGAGTTTTTTTCCAGTACATATTACATTTTAAAGGAAAAATAAACCAACAAGTTCCTAGTTTTTAAAACTACTATAAGAAAGATTACTTTCTTTTGTTTTAAACTCATTTTGAAATAAATAAATAAATTCTCAAAGTGATGTGGTTTATTTTGTTCAAATATACCACTTCATCATGAAACAAAACTTATTAATAAAAGCCTGGATCCTGCAAAGATTTATGTACATGCTCACAGTTAAAACATACAGCTATTCTCATTGACTTTGATAAACCTTTTTAATATCCAAGATTTTCTATGTCTACACAGAGTATATATTTCAGTGTGTGCATGTAAACTTCCTCTTCTTACATTTTTACATTTTCTGCCTCTCTCCAATGTTGATCATTCCAATTCTGAAGCTAGTTTAGTCGATGTATCACTTTGTTTCTCCTGCCTCCTAAAACATTTCTAACAGAATTTACATGAATCAAATAAGTAGATGACAAACAAAAGATAATTTCACTAACAATAACAATAATCTAAGAATACTATTAGCAATACCTGTAGGATTAAACAATGCCTTTGTGAGTAAATTCAGCAGCCTAATCATTCAATCTCAGACCTAAAGCTGAAGCTTCCTTAGTTATTTATAAAACAAACACAAAGACTTTTGTCCTTATTTTTGTAGTAAGCTATGAATCTATGGAAGCTAGATATACGTATAATATTTACCTTATATTTCAGATATATGTTACCTTTCCTTAAAAAGTTGATTTCATGTAAATCACGTGGCATTTTTAAGTAACAAAATTGCTAGTGTGCTGATGTCCAGGAAAAAAAATTAGTAATATCCCATTTTCACACTTAAATACATTTTTGGCAAGACTCCTTCACTCAAGGGAAAAAAAAAGTAGAGAGAGCACAAGATACAGTAGAGTTCATAATTTATGCATGGAATTAGAGACACTATCTTACTACATCATCATACATACAAATTATCATTAAAGAAAGAACTGATAACAAAGCTTTTGTTATAGCTTATTAATTTCTTCATGGTTACACTTTCATTCAGGACTCCTCACTATCACACAACTTAAGTCTTATGAAACAGTTCTCTATTAGATTACCTCTTTAGACCTTATTCTCAATTCCAGTTTTATGGTTTGTTCTGAAGTTGTACAAACAAAAGACATAAGTGGAAGAGAGAACATGGTGAAAAAATCTTCAAGTTCAGACTAAAAACATAAGATGAATGAAATTCATTAGATTTTGTTCAATCAAATCAAATAATTAAGACTGGATTACAAGAAGATTGGATTTTTTAAAAGCATTTGAACAACACTTTTAGGCATCTGGTGTGACTCTTGGAGTGTCCTGCAAAGGGCCAGTAGTTGGAACTTGATGATCCTGATGGGTACCTTCCAATTGGATTTGTCTTCTACTTAGATAAAGACACTTTTTTTATTTTCATATTATATTTTATTTCATTCACACTGGGTGACTTCTGGTGCATGTCATCTATAAGACAGAAGGGATATCATAACTGTGTCGTTTCTGACAGTGAAAGCTTTTAAGAGAAGGTTTGTTCAGTAGCCATGTGTTTTATTAACATTCTTTGTGGGTTATTTATAGATGAAGAATCAGACAGAATCATGGACCTTATTGCAACTACTCTCATCCACTGCAATGGATCTCATGACAATGTCAGTGAAACTATTTTTTAGGAATTTGCACATCTGCAGTGAGTCAGTTGATCTCAGATTACAACATAATAATAATTAGATGCTTATTTCAATCACTAGCCCCTGTGTGGTTGAACACTGTGGGATCTGAACATAAAGCTGTAGCTGATTAAGAATAGTTGAAATTCACTGGCTTACTCAACAGGATGAGCAGAATCACAGCTCATCACAGCAGCTGTAATCACAGAAATAGCAGTAGTTCTCCAGAGCTTTGATTTATATATTTCTAATTATTTTCAGTAGATATTCAAGCTTAAGTACAAGAAATTGAAACAAAGTGACAGTTGTCTTGCTCGGTAAAGTGCCCTTTATACGCTTTGAACATGGACTCTGATCCCAGTTAGCACTATTAATTCCTAAATAGGAAGACATTCAAAATAGTCATTGTTACTTTCTCAACACTGTAAGAGATGCCCCTAGGACATACTAAAGAGATCTAACCTCCAAGAAGGTATGATTACCACTAGCACCTGCAGGGAAGACACAAGAGTCATAGTTCTTTGTTTGCTGGATGAAATGTTGAAATGGTGTAAACACTTCTAAAACAGTAAATTATTGCATCTAAATTTTTTCAAAATTATACTGCAATGACATAGTGATATAGAAAATCATTCTGTTTCTGCATTCTGACCTATAACTGTCTATTTTATCTGGAGTATTGTATCCACACAGTAATTGTAAGAGAATAAAGGAGTAGTAAAGGGGCAGGGAGGTTTGCTTTCTTTTAATTTACTTCAATAGCATTTGACAATTCACTGGGATGTTTTTTTATGTACTAGACTTTGCAGGCCATGTCAAGGCAGATTGCAAACATCCCATTTTTTATTTCGGCAGTGTATGCTTAACAGCTTTAGTGTCTGAAGTTTCATCTGAATTAAATTTTTTGTAGTGCCAGCTTTGGTTTCATTTCATTAGGAATCTGGCAGAAAAGAAGCCACAGAGGGGAGAACAACAAAGCCCCACATTCCTTGTTTATGTCCTTTTCCCCAGCTACACTTGAGGCAGACTATGAATTAATTATGAGTCCATATGAAGCCAATAACTTGGTGACTGAGGCTTTTACGTGTTCTGATGTTTTATTACAATATTATATGCAGTGATTGTATTTCCCTTGTTTTTGCTTACATTCAGAGTTGCAAAGATCTATGTGCATGTGTTTCTCTGAGTTTTTTAAATGGATGAATTATCCAAATGTAGTTAATTTTAATGCTAAATATGTTAATTTGGTACATATTCAAGTAGTTGCCCTGAAAAAAATACCAAAGGGGAATGCTGAATAGCTTATTTAGATCTAAAAATTGCTATTCCCCTGCAGGTTCAAATGAGCTATGGGAATTAATACTTTCTTTATCTCTGGAAATAAATACAGACCTGTGACATTAATTATGGATATGTCTTTATGAAAAGTATGGATCAAAATAGAGTATATACAAATAATTAGACAGCAAATGTATTCAATACTGTCCCAGAAACAGATGTAAATCACACTGTAACTTCACAAGACAGCAGTAAAAAATTAGAAAGTTATCGTTAAAAAAGATCATGAATCATTGAATAAATTATCACAGTGCTACGATATTTGTTACAATACAGACAAATACTGGATACCTGTGTCCAACAACTCAGATGCAAGTTACATCCTTAGAATACAAGTCTATTGACTCAGAAGGGTTTGGACAATCTTGTAAGTAATTGTCTCATGACTCATCAAAACATCTTCTCAAAGAGGTAACAATAAGCTTATAAAATTAACCATATAAGCTTATAAAAAAAGCCAAAAGGATATTGAGTTCATGTGGGAAATTGTCATGTCTCTGCAACATCAGACACTACTCAGATCCTCCACCTTGTCTCACATAGTCATAGGTGGACTCTGATACAGCGGCTCTCTGCAAAGGGCTTCAGCTGATAAAGCACAGCTATGCGGCCAAGGCTTAGATCTGAAAAGGATGCTGTTGCTAAACTGAAAGAAAGTTAGTGAGCTAAAACCACTTCAGACAATAAAAGTAAAAATGGAGTGTACTTGTTGAGATAGTGAGTGGCTCAAGTATTCTGGAGGAAAAATAGTCACATGAAAGGATATAAAGCTCTTAAGCTGTACATATCCTGTTTTCATTGTGCATAGTAAAAGACCTCAAACAGAAGTGACCCAGTGAGCTGGATTACAGATAGCATCCTACCACAAGCTGTGTAGGACTTCAAATCTTAACAAGTCTTTGGGTTTGATGTAAGCTAACTGTAAAATTCAATAGCCTGTCATACTGAAGAGGTAAGACTACCTGATTTAGACATCCTTTTTGAGCTTAGTTTCATGAATTTAAGTCTCTCTCAAGGAAAGCTTTGATTTTTCAAGAGAAGCGCTAATAACATTAGAACGCCTCAGCAGCATCTTGCCCACCCTGGCAAGAACCTTGTAGCAGAGAACAAAGAATAGCTTTGTGAATAGCTGCCATGACAATACAGAAATGTGCTTGATAGTGGTATGAAAGAAAATTATGCTGCAAAATGCCTTAATTGTCTGAAATAAAGAAGATTTTTAGCCTAGTTTAAAACATGCCTGTATATTATTTTCCAAAACCAGAAACGGCATCTCAGAAGATTCAGCCCACAAAGATAAGAGCCTGGACAATGTTTAGGTGGCCCCATATGGTAGGATCAAAGAGGGTAAAATATTTAATGTTTTGGGAAAAAAAAAAACCTTCCTGGTTGACATATTTGATTTCATAAAAAAGTTTTGAAAGTGAAAATGAGCCACATTAGAATTCCAAGTCTTGAACCTTTGAATTCAAACAGTGGCTTAGAAGTGAGCTGGAAAAAATTTCATTTGAAGGCATTTTCAGAAGTGAAAATATTGTTGAGATGAGACAGCAAGGAGCTCAGCAATTTATGAGAAAAATATTAACATAAAAGGGTAAAAAGCTTCAAAGTGGAAAAAAAATAAAAGCAGAGAATAAGACAGCAATTCAATAGCCTGAAGAATTAGCCTGTACCAAAGAACCTATACCTCCTCCATTTGGCAGGCAACTGTTTGGTTGGCAGACACTCCATTGAACCTGGCAGTATAGTAATACTTATCCTGCTAGCTAATTAATCTTATCTATCTCTCCATCTTGTTGAGCCACCTATAAGCAATTGCTGCAGATTCTCTCTCACTGTAAGAGATGCCAAAGTGGTTCAAAGTGGGTTGAAAGAGGACTCTCAGCAGCGCATGCTGGTGTCCAGGCTATAACTTACTTTCTCTCCAGCTAAGTCAACCTTGCATTATTTAAAAGAATCCTCTTTTTTAGCTGTTGGGAAACAATCTCAGAAGAAGGTAGTACAATACTGTCACTATGACATGTCCAGAGCTGTTTCAGAGCAGTCATGCTCTGAAAATTCAGTGATTAGCTCTTATTGGTCCCTTCAGAGAATACTGAAAATGTTACAGGATTATTTTCTAGATAAGATTCTACTTTCTGAAGTTTAAACAGAATCACATCTTTTGCTGAAGAATGGTCTGACTTCAGCATCAAAGCCCCATGGATGAAATAGAGATTAGATGCATTTACTGTTTCCCACCAGCTCTAGGTTTTTGCTTCAACTAAACTCGTATTGTGGGGGGTTTATTAACTTTCTTAATTTCCAGTTGTCCCAACACTAAATAAAGATCCTCATCAGCTTTCATAATCTTCTCCAAGACCACGCACTCTACAGTTTAGGATTTTGAGTGTTTGAAATTACAAACATACACAAGTTGCTGCAGGATTGGAGTCTGGCTTAATGCATACTTTAGGAGATAGAACAACTGATATGGTTTGCTAATTTCAAGGACATGCCACCAACACTAAGACATATATAGTACACGTTAAAACACACATAGATAAAAATGTGTTGAGTCTTATTAAAAGTCTTCTTGCTCCACATTACAAAACGATGAAGGCAAAATTAAAAAAAAAAAAAAAAGAACAAAATAACAACCAAAAAACCCACAAAAAAAAACCAAACAAAAAAACCAACCCAGCTAAAAAACAAGACAGCCCCCTTTATTTCTTAAAAATCTTAAATATTTATTACAAATTTGTAGGACTGAATCACTTGGGGAATCAATAATTAATTAGTAGAAATGTTTCAGATCTCTTATAAATATCAAAGACTTTTAATAATTACTTTACAAACCCAGATCAGGAGAAATAATGAAGGCTTTAAACATTGTGGGAGGTGGAAACAAGCTATGAAGTTGAGAACTACAAAAATTATCAAAAAAGAATCAAATACTTTTTGATCCTATACTGCCTTGTTACAAAGGTGATTAATACTATAACATGATCCAGCATAGATGTTTTGATGCTCACTGGAATTAACAGCAAAGCTTTTTACAGCTTTAATGATCCAGAACCAGGCCCATAGAAATGTCACAGTATTGATCACATACAGATCAAGTATTAATAATAGCACTTCAAGACAAGGGAGCTAGGGAGCTAGGAGCTGACATTAGAAAGTAAATTTGCTCTTGAATCTTATAAAAATCATAATGATTTCTGAAGTACCATTTTATGTGAGCAAATTAAAAAAACTCTAGAGAACCAAGTTCAACCCTAAAAAACCAAAACTTCCCTGTCTCACCCCAGGAGACTGAAAAAACTCTCAACAATAAACCTCACCATGTATTCTTAAAGAAAAGCACATGGTTTCAACTTAAGTGTTAGTGCTGGCCATTTCTAACTGAAAAAAAAAAAAAGAGTAAAAGAGGCATTTAAATTAGGCAATATTACTTATTCAATAGTTCTTACAGTTGACCTGCAAGGCCTGTGTATCCATGAAGAGTTTTTTTAACTGTATGCAAAAATTGGAGTTTTCCTTTTATTTCATTAGATTGCTGTACAAATGCTGTGAAATTTTATGTTACAGATCTTGTTACTTATGTTTCCATAAAAAAACCCACCAAAATCCCAACATTTTGGAGTAGAAAATCTTGTCCAAACTTTAACAGTTTTATTAAAAGCTGAAACTAGATGATCTTTAAGGTCCTCAACCCAAATCATTCCATGATTCTATAAAAAATAAGCATTTATAGTCCCATTACTCCTCATTGGTGGAAGACAGAGAACAGATTGCAAATAACTAAAGAGTAATTGCCAAGTATGTGATTTCTTGTATAATACAGATATTAAAAAAATTCCTGTGAAGCTGTAACAGCAGGAATTTATAACATAGATTTATTTGCACCAAAACCGGAGGACAAGCAGATACTGAAGAACTAAAGGCATCATCATCAACTATCCCAGAGAAAACATCAAAATCCTATGTTCCATCCCAAGTCAAACAAAACACAAGGATATAACTTTCCTGGTGTTTTTGTGATACTTGCATTTTTTTTCAGACATCAAACAGCATAAGCTATGAGACTTCTGAAAAGAGGTATTCTTCAGATAAATGATACATGGTAGTAAGTTCAGCATTAAGTTCACCTTTGATCTACACGTACTTAACAAACCTGACACATCAGACACACTCAGCACGCAATAAAGAATCTCTCAGAAACTGCATAGTACATCTACCCCAGCCTATAAACACCTCCAATCAGTATCACAAGCAATAGTCAAAAGGATTAAAATAGCTGGGGGAACAGAAAGAGGCTAGTAACAAGCGCATGATCCTGCAGTGAGGTGCAGAGATACAGGAGCATTTATTCTAACCTGAACAATTCAGTCTATTTGTCACTTTATTCAGTTGCCACAAAACCCCCTCTTTACTATCAAAACATATCTCATTACAAAGTTATGCAATTATATGTTACTTCTTTGCTTGCAAGAGGAGAAGGCAAAAGCATTTTTCTCTTCCATACACTGTTACACCTCATTAATTTCAATTTGCACCAAATATTTGTCATTTATCTGCATTTTTAATGCAAAAATTGCAAAGTGTTAATAAATAGACATGTAATTCAAATTACGTGTTGTAGTCTTCCAAATTTAGTCAAGAAGTGAATGCAACTAACTCCAGTATCTAGTATAGATTCATTCTGGATATTTATCAGGAAGAAAAAGAAGAGAAAATAGAACTATACCAAAGCAGCTTGATAGAAAGAAAAATCAGTCCTGGTCGTATTGCAACAGTAGTACAGGATGGCTCTAACTTTGATTCTTCAAAAAAGCCACAGTCTGTGGCCCACCCTAGACATCATCGACAGGGACAAAGAAGAAAAGAGCAAACTAAGATCAATGTATCAATCCATTTAAGAGGCAACATTTGACACTGGAGTTCCTGCTGGAGCCCCCCACCATCTACTATTTCTTGGTGAAGAAAGGTCACTGTCCTGGTTTGGACAGTTTATATTTTTTAATTTAAGGATATGAGACTGAAAAGATGAATAGAAAGATAAAAAAACTTCATCTAAAAATATATTTTTTTATATATATATATATGTAAATGTATGTGTATATAAGGTAGTGATTTGAATGTAAACCGTAAACAAAACAATAGAAACCCACAAAAATTACAAAATCAGAACTGCTTGAGATAATAGTTGTCTCTTTTCCTTGTATATCCTGTGTGCAGCAACCACTGCAACTAGCAGTGGTTGCCGAAGCGGGAGTAGCAGGAAGGTGCTGCGCACTCTCATGGCCAGAGGGGGCACCGAAGGCAGCAGGAAGTTGTCATGCACTCCGATGACCAGCAGGAGGTGACTGAGGTTAGTAAGAGGTTGCTGGGAGGTCTTCCAGGGATCGCAGGGGCTCTCAGGGGAGCTGAGGTGCTACAAGGGGGTCTCTGGAGGTTGCTCCCCAGTGATTGGAGTGCTGTGAGGAAAGAGTCCAGGGAATCACAGAAGCTTCCAGAGGGCTGGGGACAGGGCTGAGGATGCTGTGGGAAGGATCTGGGGAACCACAGGGGCTCCTGGGAGCTAGGCAGGGGGTTTAGGATTTTTTAGAAAACCGGAGAGCTGTGGGTAGGATCCTCTCGGGGGCAGAGATGATGAATAAAATCCTTGGAGGCTGTGGCTGCTAGCAGCAGCAGGCTGGAAGACTGCTGGAGATTTGCAGGATGTGGCAGCAGCTGGGGCAGCGTAGAGCTCCTCTCCCATGTCTCAGCAAGTCCCAAGTGAGGCCACATTTGTAATGGCTGATTTATTATATAGGGCTTCCATCTTCTCTGAGAATTCCCTGCAATCATGCCTGCACAGTTCTCTGGATCCACCCTCTGCTCTGCTCCGTGGGGGTGTGGTTTGCTCTTTTCCTGGATGGCCCCCAAGCCTGCCTTGTCTCAGTCCTGCCCTATTCCCACCCTGTTCCCCCACATGGGAAGACTATCTTTGTTCTCAATGACACCCATTTTCCTGCATGTGCTGCGGCATCGGATTTTCCTTTTCCTGGGACTGCTCCATCCCCATGTGACTCCTGTCCACACCACAGCAGCTGCTGAGGTGCCCAGAGCCAGCACTGTCACGCGGGCTGGGCAGTGGTGGTGGCAGTGGCCACCGCACTGCCTCCCCAGAGCAGTGGTGGCTGCCGCGTGGGGCAGGGCTGGGAGGAGGCAGTCCCGGTGCCAGTGGGTGAGCACTGGTGGGGGGCACCGGCCCACTATTGTCCTACTCCAGGAGCTCCGGGAACCAGGCCGCACAGATGCAACTGAGCTGTCTCCTCCACAGAGCTTCAAGCGGGAGCAGCCGACGGTGGCAGGGCTGGTGCCCTGCTGCCCCAGTCTCACCGTGCTCTCTGCCACAATTTTGCCCAGGCTCCACCAGGAACCCAGCACAGACAGCACTGCGCACATGCCATGTCTGAGTGTCATGGTCTCAGCCACTACTAGTGTGGAGCCTGCAGGGAAAACCCTGGCTTCCCTGGGGCACCATGACAGCAGGGACCCTAGTGCAGCCCCAGCCAGCCACAGCCCTCCTCTGGGAACAGGCCCCGGGGAAGCTTTGGGGAAAACCGCCCCTCTCCCCACTCTGCTCTTTTCTCTTTATTTAACAGGAAAAAGGGAAAAGTTTTAAACATGTTATTACAACCATAACAGTCACTCTGTTCTAGAGCTACTTCCTGGTGCCCAGGAATATGTGTTTTGTGCCTACCTGGTATAACATGAAGTAAATGCTAAGCTTTAGTTGTCACTAAAGAGGCTGTATTGTGTTGGTTATCTCTTCACTAGACAGTTTTTGTGTTCTTCACTCTCACAGATCTACACTCCTCTCCCAATCTGTATTTTAAAACAGATCAAACACAAGCATCCTACATTTTTTTCCGTCATCATTCACCAATATTTCCAGCATTATTTTGTCCAGAGTGGATACCATCCAATGAAAGGTAGAGTCTTAATCTTCTTAAACTCTGAAGTTGAGATTACATAACAGCATTCAGCTCATGACTGATTCATTAGCAGAGCAAACGCTGGCTGGACGAAAAGTAATATAATTGCAATGATTGCCTGTAAGACCTCGAGAGGCAGAACCTTGCAAGACTTGAGATTTTAACATCATAAAAGATAGAGTGGAATCTCACAAGACAAAATCAGGCAAGGTCAGAGAAGATTGGCCACAAAAGATATGTCTTGATTGTTGCTGAACTCTTTTCTTTTGGCAAAATGAAAATTATTTCTCATTTATTAAGTCCTCATGTGATAGTGTCAGCTGACATTTGCAAAAAGCTGGGTAAAGTACAATAGAAGTTTCTTCCCTGCTTCAGTATAGAGTATCAAGGGCAGAGGACAATGAGAAAGAGTAAGACTTTGATCAGTATTTAGCAGCTCAAATTAAGTGACTATAAGAGAAGGATTATTTTCATCAAAGACCCAGAATTATAAATAAGTAGTTACCTTCTGTTTTGTTTTCACTTTATAACTACTATCTATGATTTATTCTAGGTTTTAATCTTCTTTCAGAAAGAAACCAACTCCCAGGAGAAATGGATACATATATTTTTTGATTTTTGCTGCTATCTTGTGCAAAATGATGTTTTGACTGTCAAGAAACTTGCAGAACAAGAGAACAAGAGTATGACAAAATATCAAAATTCCTATAAATGCTATGAAAAAGTAGGACACCAACTATAAGGGAAAAAAACCCCAACCAAACTCCTTTGTCTAATTCTGTCCCACACCCCCACACTCCTTCCCACGTCACAATAAATACTTATTATTATTATCAAAGAACACACAGAAATCCTCAATCTTAGAATGCATTTCCAAGAAAAGCTTTTTAAAAATCTCAAGCTGATCAGAGACAGAAAGCTGACATAAAACTGAATACAAAAGGCAATCCAAGGTACCAAGAAAGAGAAGGTACCTCCAGCTTCTGTGATAGATACAGAAGCTCTGTTGCTTTTCCCACATTTCACATCTGACCAGCTTCCCATCAGCTGATCTTGAGGACATTCCCCAATGTATTTTCACTGCATCTCCATGGCAGCTCAGATGTCTGTTTATGCTTGGGCCTGTATAAAGCAAAAGTTGGCAAAGGGTCAGGTACATCATTTGAGTCATCCTGTGGATTTTCCCCCCTAGAATGAGTCTTCCTCAGCTGCTTTGTCTCCAGCATTTATCAAATAACTTCCATGATTCATGCTTTGTCTCTACCTGGCCCACACCTGGGACTTTGGTTATCTTGATTACACTTAACGAAGCTAGTGCGGGGTTTTTTTCCAGAAATGAGGCTGAATTTTCAAGACTTCTCACTCCTCATAGTATGTGGGAGGTTACACTGAGATTCCACTTCTTTTCCATCAGCCTAAACAGTAATGTAGAACACTCCTGCATCCCCATCCTTGGATTGTGTCTCAGAGAGTAACTATAGACTGCTGCAGCCTTTAGCCCTACCTAGAGTTTTCTCTTTATCTAATTTACAGCTCACACTGTAAAGAAAACTCTCCTCTTAAGACCTGGAACAAAACAACTGTCCTCCCTGATGCCCCCTGAGAATGGTATAGCTGTTTTACACTTGTAAGTGAAATTCCTGGGGCCAGTGAGAGAGGAGAAACCAGAGAAAAGTGTCACCTTACAGGGATGGTACCACTTACCTGATTGACCTCACATTTCTACAGTTAAATTCCATTCAGCTATGGAAAACCATACGCAAAATAAGCAAGTCTCATGCATTTCTCCCCAGCACAGCAGAGAGGCTGAGCAGGATGGTGCCAGTTCTCATGCTTCATTAGCAAGATTATCTGCTAAACTCTGCTAAGCTATACCTCAGCAACCCTGACTGCAGGCACCAGATTAGCCACAATGCTGTTAATAAATTAATCAGAAGATTGGAGCATGCACAGGAATCATAGAGAAGTTAATTTGATTCCTTATTACTTTGAATATTGATCATTCCTTGGGAAGGAAAAATAGAACCAAAAATTTAATATTTCTAGAAGCCTGGCTGAGATTTTAGTGTTAACAGCTAATAAGACTGGGGTGTTTGGGTTTCACTTTTTTTAGGAGGTTGACCATTAATATTAGGAGATTATTTAGAGGTAACAGTTATACTGTATTCACATACCTTTGTAAGAACAATGAGTAGGATGGTAACATCCTTCCTCTAGGAGAAAGTGTCAGAAGAAACTCTTTCTTTTAATTATACTACTAGGCCATGAATGAGCAAACTATGATGAGCAGGCTCTCTTTTGGACAGTACTCCTCCAGGAAGTAATTGAAAGTTAAACTGGAAATATAACTTGTGTTACTATTGAAATGTTACTTATAAATGTATGCAAGTAATCATTCTTACTTCAATGCTTTAGTAACTGACAAATTTCTTTTATGAGCAAGCACTGGTAAAAAGTATTGAGCTGGGAACCTGAGAGAAGACAGATGCTTAATCTGCCAGAAAAAATTAATCTAGTTTAGTTCATGTTGTTTTCCAAGCACCAAACTGTTACACTGCAAAAGCCCAAGAGGCTAAACTGATCTCTCAGTAGTTGACCTCTAAAGGTAGAAAATCTTCATCCATGAAATCTAGACCATTTATTCATTCAAATGTTTTTCCATGCTGACTGCTCTACATTAAACTTTTTTTTTTTTGGTGGAAAAAAAAAAAATTAAATCTTCATATTGTAATACATTTTGCATTTTTTCCTGCATGTTATTTGCTCTTTGTATTTGCGTGTACCAGACAGCCTGTATTGGTTGGCTTGTTTGCTCAGCTCACAGCATGGCGAGCTCAACTCACAGGATAGTTTGCAGACAGGTAATAGAAAGTCAGTTAAAAGCATATAATGAAGAAGAACGAAATCACAAAACATTGAGCATTTTCACAGCAGCTGTGAGGTTAGTTTTTCAGGAAGCCTTCAGGTCCCTTGAAAACGGAATATTTAAGCAAAGGCCACAGACAATTTTATAGAACTGAGATTAGCAATTTAAATTAAGGCAGTTATCTTGCCAGTTCTCATCCTAAATCCTAGCAACCAGTTATGTATCTGAAGATTTTCAGGGTAATACTAGGAAATAATTTCTTCATACAATAAATGCAGTAAAACCTAGGCTTCTGAAGCACAATTCTTTAAGAAAGCTGAGGACATGTCACATTCTCCTTAATACTTGGTCCTCTGATAACCTGCAGCTGGAGTGTGTAATTGTGACAACAAGGGAGGGCCACGCTGATGATAAAGAGGACAGGTCTCTGTGGGGAGGACATTACCTCTGCACCTGTCCTGGATCGCTGCTGGTGCAGTGTGCTTACAGCATTTCAGGCCAAATTTCAAGCTGTGCTCCTCCAGGGGAACCCTGACTGCAACGCCACTGCCCACCTGCCTTCCAGGTTCCTCCAAGAAAAGCTAATGAGAGACATTGGGAAGAATAATCTGACCTACTAATGCACTCTAAATCATCTGTGACCACAGAGGGGAAAAAACTCACTAACAGCCTCTGCTCAACACATGGCATAGATCAAAAGAACAATCTTAGGATTTAAACAGAGCAATGTTGAAAACAGTATTGAAAGCAAATGCCATCATATAAATCAATGAGAGAGCTTCCTCTGAACCACTGTTCTGTGCTGACTACTTCATCAAAAAGGGATATGGTAAAAGGCTTACAAACAAACAACAAAAATTAAGAGAGCCTTGGTTAAATAATTATTATGTGGAGGATGAAATGACTGGGACAGTTCAGCTGTAAGAGGTACTGTTGAGGGTGCCATGAACAATGCATTTACTAAATTTAACTTAGGGAGAGCTGGGAATTTTCTAACAGCTTGGTTCCAGTAGAAAATGTAAATTTGTCAAAATAGAAGTATTCTGTCAGAATGTATCACTTAAAAAATATTTCAAAGGAGTCACAACTACGGTTTTTCCTTGTTAAGGACTTTCCTCCCTCTGGAAAAATGCTTTCTTTTTTCCAAGTGGGCTATCTGCAATCCAAACTTTCTGTGGCAGATTTGTGTCACGGATCTCCTCAGACATAGGACAAGTGATTATTTAGCTTCAAAACTGAAAGGCAAAGCCACTCTAGGGACAACCAAGAATTTGAAACTCAAATTTCCAGTGCTCTGGGAGTTTTGGGTCCAATAACAGTGTGCTTGTAGAAAGGCAAGAAATCTTAAATCTCCCCACTTGAGTCCTTTAGGATTTCACAGTTATGAGTTGAACACACATTATCCTTCACTGTTCATTTAGCACACTTCTCTTCATAAAAGAAATGAGTAGGCACACATAGACTGTAATTCAAGGTGAACCAAATGGTGCAAGAATTGGATTTTTTCCAAGAATCCTTCTAAGGCAACTGTGAATTTGCACCAGTTGTCTTTCAAAGGCCAAACAACAACCTAGTGGCAGACCTCACAGTTTAGGTCTGCTCCTGTGATTTAGGTGCAGGAGTGGGATAGCATGGTATTTTCAAAATTTAAATAATTCCGGTATTTCCAGTGAGAAAAGGCTTGGATGATCTCATTCATGTTTTTCATTGACACTACCCATAAGAACAGGATTGGAGAACATCTACAGATACCTTGATGATAGCTTTTGCTGTTGTCTTTTGCATTTACCTGCCTCAAAGTTGTTAGTTACTGAATGGTTGGATGTAATAAGGCTATGTGGGGTGATAGCCACCATCCTGAACAGTCAATCCTGAAAAGCATTTCTGTTGAGTAATGTCAAAGTCATGGGGTTAGTTCTTGGCAGAAGGTTTCCACTTAACCCTTCCACATCCAAAGATATTCCTGTATCCATTGCTGGTCATCCCTTGTCCTGAGGACAATGTTGCCCCACAACAATGAGTATGTCGCATCATACTCTAGACATGATTACTGATCAACAAGGTGCAAAGAAACCACAGAGACTCAGGATGTTATTAACCCATCTCCCTGATCCGTGAGAATCGGGAGCAGACCATCAAGGCCATCTTCTCAGTTGTATGCTGCAGGTGTGTGAGTAAGCCTGTTATTCCCTCACCCTTCACTGAGCATTTGCAATGGTCAGCAGCAGGTACTACAAGGTCATTAATAAAAAACCTGGAGACGGATGAGCAGCAACAGGATTCACACTTCATTGAGAGTGATGGCCATAGGGACAGTGATCTGCAATCATGAAAAAAACCCAGTAGCATATCCTCTTGAGGCTGACTGTGCTTATGGCAAGGATTTTGGGTAAAAAATGCTCCTTTGAGAGTGCTTGGGAATGCTTCTTTTCCCCAGAGAACCCTAATATGCACAGTTATGTCTTTCCATAATCTGGAGAACTCCCTCATTTATCATCCTTAAATCAAAGAAATGTCTACAATTTCCCAGTTCTCTGACAACAGGCTGTGGAAAGCTGGGCTTGTAAGATTCAGAGGAACATAGGTATAATGGCATAATAGAATTCCTAAGAACTGAGATAGAAAACTCTGATTTCACAGAAATGTCAAGTGGGAGTGGGAACGGGGACATGAATCATACAAAATGAAATACTGAATTGTACCTTTATGAAATCTCAGAATTTTTAACACAATAAAAATATCAATTATCTGTCTTCAGTGTAGTTACTTGTTCACAGGAAAGGACACATCATTTAATAGAAGGGAAAGTCAGAAGTTGAAACTTGATTTTGAAAAAGAATACATTTAATTTTACCAAAGAAAAAGCTGTGGAACTCACTATCCCAATTAGTCAGAAGGAAAATATATTGTAAAGCAGATCCCACAAAAGTTCAGGGTTATCTGGGTGTTGATAATTCTCACAGTCATGGTCCTCCACCTCAGGGCACTGAGACCTCCTTGGTCTGTCATCCATCTTGAAGGCAGAGGCAAGAAAGCATGAAACACCTTTGCCTTGTTTCTGTCCCTGCTTGTGAGGCGACCATCCTCATCCTGTAATGGGCCCATATTTCTATACTGCCTATTTCCATTAACATATTTCAAAAAACTTTTTATCGTCTCCCACATTTCTGGACAGATTCAATTCCATTTGAGCTTTAGCCAGGTGAATTTTCTCCCTACAGCAGCAAGCAGCATCTCTGTATTCTTCCCATGTCACCTGACCTTTCTTCCACTGGACATACACCTTCCTTTTCCATCTTATTTCCAAGAGAAGATCCCTGCTAAGCCAAGCTGGCCTTCTGCCTTGTCTGCTTGACTTTTGACATTTGGAAATTGCTTGCTTCTGTGCCCTTAGGAGGCAATGTTTGAAAAATGACCAGCACTGATGGACCCCAGCACCTGCAAAAACCTTTTCCCTGGGGACCTTACTTACTAATTCCCTGAGCAGCCTGAAGTCTGCTCTCCTCATGTCCAGAGTTGAGGTTTTGCTGATACTGTTCCTTGTCAACAGAGATTTAAAACTCAATCACTTTGTGATCTCTGTGGCCAAGACAGCCACCAGTCTCCACTTTGCTCATGAAATCCACTTTGTTGACAAGTACCAGATCAAGCAGAGCATCTTCCCAAGTTGGATCCCTTAGGACCTGTTCCATAAAGTTGTCATCCAGGGATTTTAGGAATATTCTGGCCCAGGTTGTACCAGCTGTGTGATGCTCCCAGTTAATTCCCCCATAAGGACAAGGGCAGTTAACTTGGAAGTGTCCCTTAGTTCCTCAAAGAATAATTCATCAGTGTCATCATCCTGGTTGGGAGGTCTATAGCAGACTCCCACAATGACATCCACATTGTTTGTTTGCTCTTGATTCTTACCCAGAGGGTCTCAATTGTGCCATTGCCAACTGTGAGCTCCATACATTCTATCCCTTCCATTACATACAATGCTATGCCCCTCCCCTGGCTCTTCTGCCCTGCCCATCCCTC
>WEIV01006774.1:2546-19655 GCA_013390005.1 Calyptomena viridis
CTAAGTGAAGGAGTGGAGATTCATCTTTTCCATTCTGAATAGGTCTTAAAAATGTCTCTGGCCACAAATTTAAAACGTGGTCTGGTGTTATCCAAAAATAACTTGAAGAACTTGTCTTTGCCATTTGTTTGAAATGAACATTGTGCACAGCTTCAACAAGAGGCACAGATTACATACTGTTGCTGCAATGGGAATGGGTTGTAGCAGGTACTTTGTCTTTTCATGGCATAATTTTCTTTCAGTTTTCTTTGGTTTCAGTTCCTATTCTAACTGAAAATGACGTGAGTTTATGAAACTCATGTTGTGAGGTTAGGTAATAAGTTCATTTGCAAGATAATATAAAAATATATTCTACTTTTAATAGCACATGTGTATCCCATCTGGGTTGAGCTGGGCTACAACACTGGGGACAGAATTGTGTGTATTCCAGGCTAAAAGATATGTGACTGCAGTAAAATCTTACTGGTCTTAGGTTCTTAACTGAACTTGACTGATCATAGAAATGCAAAAAAAAAAAATGCTCTCTTCAAAGGACCTTGTAATTTTATAAACAACTCTTCAATTCTTTTTGGAAGCTGCAAGGTGGCATTTTACTCCGTAAGAAAGTAATCAAATTTAAGTAATGCTAACTAATGCTTACTAGTGAGACAAATACAGTTGAAAAAAAAGAATATTAAGTCAGTGAATACAAAAGGAGAATCTAAGACACATGAATCACTGAAAGTTCTTTGGCACAAAAATTTCTGACCAAGTTGTTTAAAGACATGAACAGAAGGGTTGGGGGTGAAGGAGATTTGTGTTACATCGTTATTTGATTTTCTATTGGAATTGTAGAAATCTGTTTTGATGATCCTTTTTTTGAACACGGAATCATGGGAAATATTTTGTTTTCCCTGAGAGCCAAGGCGATGTATTTATTTCAAGTTTTATTAAATGAGTTATAAATTTTCCTAGCAATTTACTCATAGCTCAAGAGGTTTAATTTGCATGTGTTGCCTTTTACAATATGCTTTTCGTAATGTTGCAGATGCTTCTTCCCTAGCTTCAGTAAACAACAGGCAGTTGGCCAGGTTTTTGACTGAACGTTTGCCAACTCTGAGAATTATTAGTTAACTCTCTAGTGGCTACTGAATGACTTTTTAGCTGACTTTATCCAAAAGAATCTGTGAATACTAAAAATTAAACGAAGTAAAAAGATAAGATAGAGAACAAGTAATTTGTTGGACTAAACACAGGAAAAGAGGTTTCTTTCTGCATTTTAATAATTTCACATTTTTTAAATAAGTGATTTTTTAACATTTATTTCCAAAATTGGTTGTTTTTAGAAATTTATTTGGAAATTGATTATGATGTTAATAATAATAGGCATTTCTTCCTTCAGATTAGTGAGGATTCTTTATTCTTCTTTATACAGTAAGGTTTACACCTAGTGTTTGGTTCTCATTTTGAAAAATGAACAAGGACAGGTTTTTTTCTTCAACATAGTAGTCCAGACTGTAGCAGGGATATTTTGCAGGTGAGATGCCAAGTTGTTTCATGAGCAGTAGAGGTAAAAAAAGTCTAGTTTCCTGCAGATGTAAGTTGTAGAGTTGATGATGCAGTAGAGCTCAGCTCCCACCTCTGTGTCATCTATGGTGCTTTCACCTTTCTTCCAGGTTTTTTACGCACTTTTTAGTGCTGTCTCTTGAGGAAATCCTATCATATTCTCTTCTAGTCTGGAGCTCCCTGAAAGCTGATGCTTCAGCTACTGCCAGTGTAATGTGTGGTGACCAAATTTGTGTTTCCTCCTGTAAGTGAGAAATTCAGTAGTGTTTCTCTTTCTCTCATTCAGTCTCTCATTTTCATGGTGTTTCTGTAAGGTGATTTTGAACTTGGTTAAAATTTGTGAATTTGTTCCCAAACTATGGTTCAAAAGACATATGCAAGAATGGTTGTCAGCATGCTTACATAAGGAAAGAAGGCCAATCATGAATAAGAAAGAAGTGTCAAAGATCTTCAGCATCTTGCATGATGTGCACTTGGAAATAATTACAGGCAGTCCCATGATTAAATGCTGTCAGTGTAAGTGGGGCAACAGGACAGACTGAAGGAATGAGTTGAGTTTGAATTACCTGACTTGACATTCACTGCTGTTGCAAAACCTGTATCTCTGGGTCTGTGAACACACTTTGGATAACTGTTTTGAACAGATGATCATAAATGAAGCATAATGCAACATTATGAAACGGTATGAGATTTTAAAGATGGAAAATTCTGAATCTTTTTGCTATATATCCAGGTTTCCCAAGGCTCACTCTTTAGGTATCTAAATTTGTATTTTTATTGATGTTATTTTTTGCTGCACAAGTGCTCTGATGATGTGTGGCTAGCTTGGGGCTGAAATTAAATACAGTGAAGATAAAACAACATCAGCCACTGATTCTTCATGCCTGATCTACTGCTTTCTTCCTCAAATACACTTATTGTATTACCCCTTCCAGAGAGTGCATGGTTTGTGCAGAAATAGTACACTCAATACCTTAAGAATCTAATGGACTAGGAGAAATGAAGTAGTCTGGAGAGCAGATGATTGTTTGTATACACCCTTCTAAACTTCTTTTCAATCTCTAAAGCAAAACCTTGTCTATCTGAATAAAAAGAGAAAAAGTTGTAATTTTACAAACCTAGTGTTAGAAAAGTTACCTTGTATTTTCTCAAGAAAATTTAAAGTGAGACGCAAGTGGTGCCACTGGTAGGATTGAGAGAAGATGAGTATCAGATGATTTGTTTCTTACTGGAAACATGGTGCCTGGCTAGCATGATGTCATAAACTGATGTCTTGGTGTGTCCTGTAGGAATTATGTGCCCTTTTTACTTTGTTAACAAATAGCACCTATGACTCATTGAATTTCACTTAGACTGGATGAATCTGTTTTCCCCAACATTTCTCATTTTCTGCTTCCCTCTGTCTTTTCCCTTACACGATACTGCAGAGGGAGGAGTGTTGCTTAGCAACCAGTTGGAAATGGTCAATATAGGCATAAATACTTCACCTTTCCAACCATGGTCAGTTTATGGTGGAAAATGGAAAAGTATTCCTCCATTTCCTTGTGAAAATTCAGGCAAAATGGTAATTTAAACCCTTTCTGATAAACGGGAGAAAACTGGGACCCCAGTTTTTCTGGAAATTCTGTACATGGAGAAGGAAATATTTTCTTAACTAATAAGAGGATGCCAGTGCATAGTCCCATGGACCTCCAGTGTGGTATCTTGTCAGGGAGTGTGTGTGTTTGGCTTGGGTTTCTGTTTGGGGTTTCTTTAAAAATTGTGTTAGGGCCAAAGACTATAAATTTGGAGTTTGGCACTAATTCAGTCAGGTATTATGACTACCTACTACGGAAATAGAAGATTTTTCTTTTTTTTTCTAAATGTTTTTAATGTGCTTTATAATTTTCAGATGGAAGACAGTATAAAGCACAGTACACCACTACTTGTCACCCTACTGCAGAAATTATGTAAGAACAATAAACTCCACTATTGTTTAATGCTCCTGCTGAAGAGGGGGAAAATATGTGCCATCACACATTGTTTGAAAAAAAGTCTGTATTTATTAATTTGAATGAATGCTTGATTCCAGTAATGCATTTACATAATACTCATGAAATCCAATCTTAAGAGAAATAGAGACATTTGAAACTATAGGTAGCTACTGTGATCTGCTTAAAACAAGCAACTAGAAGTGCGTGTCCAGCAGTTTGCATTTATTTAGTTAGTGGCTAAAGTAAAGACCTGTTCTTGTGTTTACTTAGAAACCAAATATTTTGTGCCCTGTAAGCTCTGGAGAATGTGTAAGCATTAAAATACCTTGCCAAAAATAATTTATTAATCATTTAATCACAATAATAGAAGTCTGGCCTCTGACTCAGTCCCAGTTGCCCAGCCCATGCTTCTCCATTCAGGCAGGATCATACCATCTGGGGCTGTCTGCCCTATGGATGTGCATGGGTTATTGATCTCAGCGTTACTGATTGTCCAAAAGTGTAAGCTGGAAAATCATTGGAAAAATATGTTGGTCTGGTAGCTCCGAATCTGACTGGAATTTGTTCCTGGAATACAGTGTTTATTGAAATGATATGTACAATCATATTCCAATAATTTCATAACAAGGGAATGAGAATATTTCAGATTTTTCAACAGTATTTTCTTGAAAAGCAGACTCTGTGAATTTTGATTGATATGACACTTTAGAGTTGTAACTGAAACTGTATTTGTTACAAACGAATGACCACTGAATCCATTTCTTTAGTATATATTTCTTTAGACTTGCATCATTAATATTCAAAAGGGAATGTCTTTTACATTGTACTGCAGTTTATACTAATGTGGGTTCATTTGCTTTCATGTTATTAAATCATTTTCTTCTATTGAAAAGATAAAATGAAGCAACATTGTTCATGTGTTGGATAGAACTGTAGCAATGTAGCAACTGTAGCAACTGTAGCAATGTGCAAGGTACCCACTGCATTTCCAAAGCAATAAACACATGAATAAAAAATCAACAGTAGTAGATAGGATTCTGCTTTGATTTCCACAGACATAACACGCCGTTGTTATAAAAGAAATCTAATAGGGACGTAAAAATTTACTTGTATTTGCCAGCTGGTTTTAATGCAACAACCACTTCTTAACTTAAAATTAATATATATATTAGAAATAAATTGACTCTTACTGCATAAAAAACTATTTGCTGAGTATAAAAATTCAGGTGTTTGGCTCAGGCCATATGTTTCACTGAAGACCTATTTACAGCCATCCAAACTTTTCTGAAATAACAATAATATGCCGTTCATAATTCTCTTCTGCTTCTATCCCATAGTCAGGTACATGTTTAACATGTATACATGACTACTCTCTTTCAAGCAATTGAGAATTGCTCTAAAAATTAGAAGTTTAGAACACACCTGGCTTTATGGTGGCTTTGTTGACTTAAACTCTCTAATGGATTCACTTAAGAAAAATTCATGGACAGTCTGAATTCTACTTAGGAGCCTGTTTACAGTGGTGTCTGTGTCTGTTCAGATGAAACTTACCAAAAGGAAATTCAACCCTCAATGCTCCCTCCTTAGAAAACTATCAGGGTCTTGCTTTTGAACTGAAATTTCATATTTTTCTCTATAATTAAGATTAGTATTTCCTTATACACCTTAAATTTGAAAATGGTTTGTAGATTTGTGTGTGGTGTCTGTACTGGAACAATAGTTTATTTTAAAAATAAAAAAGGTTTCCTTATACTCCCCAAATGAACCTGTGAGGTGTAATTGCAATACTTTTTCCTTTGGTGTCATTTGCAAAAGATCTACAATGAATCTTAGAGGAAAAAAAATCTCCTTGCCACAAAAAAAGAAAACTTTCAATTATTATTATTTTTAAAACTAGGGATGCATCTATAGGTGCACCAGTCTTTTTTTGTAAGAATTTGTTTGGAAAATAGCATTATCTGAAAATGCGATTTTAAAGTATATCATTACAGAGTTGGCTGATATATTATGCTCTTCATACTTCAGTCTTGGAATACTTAAACTTGTATCTTTATCGTAATGAATTTCAGCAAACTTTTGAATCTGATAGCAATGCAATATTGTTCGTGTGTCTGTACAAATAAATTAGATGTATGTTCTTCATAACTCCTAATTCTCAATTTTTATCAGTATTTTAGGCTGTAAATAGTGTGCTTACATGTTAACATTAATCAACAATGCTGTTGGAAAATGTGGCAGCTTTATCAATGCTTTATTCTGACTTATGATGTGTCTTCTATTTTAAATCTTATATCTTGATGCTCACTTGTGTAATATGATCTTTTTTGTGCTTTGAATTAGAAGTGATTGTTTGGAGACTCCATATATACTACTAAAGGGTCAATAGTGAAAGAAAAATACTTAACTACGGTAGGAAAAATGTTTGTGTCTTAATTTTATGTGTTTCCTACATTGATTAGTGTTCAACTGCTGTCAAGATCTCAGTCCTCTGCAAGCACATGCTGTGTCAGGCAGTGAGAGTGTGCGTCCTTACCATTCCTACCATATTTTTTTTAAAGGTTCCAAGTGGTTGATTAGATGATTTTCATGCTTGCTGTAAAGCTGCACACATCATGTAAGTTATTCTGAAGCTATTATATCCAGTTGCAGAGGCAAACATTTAAATATTCCGCTAACTTCTGGATCTAAACCAACAGGTGTGAAACAGCTAGAAGAGCCAGAGAGCCATGCTATGCTGAACTGCCTTGGCAAAAGAGGCTTCACTCATGGAGTGCAGAAAAAAAGAGAGATGTAGATCCTGTCAGTATGTGCTTCACAAGGCCTATCCCACTTGCAGTGAGGTGGTGAGAACCTGATGGTCCTGCTGCTTTAACAAGTACTGTCATTTGTCACTGTCTTAATGTACACGTTTCTGCTTGAGGGACACAGAGCAAGAAGGCATAAGCATCTTTCATGCAGGAAGAGCATTCTTGTTTTTTGCACATTGGGAAGCATAGATCTTGGTTTTGCCACTGAACAAAATTCTTCCTGTTAATTCAGCTGGCATCTCTTGAGTGAGAGATGTGAGAATTGAACTTTTTGTGCTTTTTGTGAAGCATTTTTTATTGACCAGTGTTTTCACTGTAGTAATATTGCTGAAACTTCAGGAGATACTCTTTGTAGTTAATACATGGTTTTCTCCTGTGAAAGGCAGAGTCTGTGAAAGCAGAACAGAATTGGCTGTGGAAGTTGTTACTGCTGGGAGGAGCTTGTTTTGTCTCTCTTATGTGCGGCTTGTGGCTGCTTATAGCAGTTACTTTTTCTCCTGGAATGGTGTCTTCTTTGCATTGGTTATCCATGCATTTTTATTTTATTTCAAAATAAAGGGGAAAAAAGTTTGAGTAAACTAAATGTAATTTCAAGTGTTTAGGGGAATTAACTGCATTCTCTGATGCAAGGTGTTACCCTTCAGGGATGCTGACGGGAATGAGGAGATCTGAGTTCACATAGCTTCTATGGGAACAAGACACCTGGAGTTGCTTTTTCACCAGTAGAGCTTCATATGAGATGCTGAATTTAAAGTTAGGTTTTAAAATACCCTATGTTGAAGGAGTGCTGTATCTACACTAAGACCTTCCTTGACACTCGCTGTCAACAGGAGAACAAAATACATTCAGTAAGTTTACCAGACACAGTGTTCACAGATGTCAGGTTCCATAAATATTTCATTTCTAAGAAGATTTAGATAGTTATATCCTAATGCATAGATGTGATAGGAATGAGAAAATAGTTATCTGTGAAGTCCAATATGTTGATGGATAGAATGTGTGTGAAAAAAGTAGGAAATGCCAGATCAGCTTGCTGTGTGCTGATTTGCAAGATGTGAACAAAAAAGGAGTAAAGTACGTAGGGAACTGGAGTGGACAGCTATGTTGCTGATATATCAAAGCTGTAATACTTTGTAACTAGCTGTGAGGAAGCTGATGGTGAGAAAGGCCGGAGAGGTGGTGCGGGGCACCACGACCCCCAGGTTTCCCTCAGGTGTGTGCATTGGCACAGAAAATCTTATAGAAAAGGGCAGAGTTGTGTCCTCTGGCAATGCCTTCTGGGATGTACTGGCCATACGTAACAGAACAGTGGGGCCAAGATAAAAGTATCTGAGAAGGAGGTGGGAGCGGAGCTGCATGTGTCCTTCCCATCGAGACCGTGTTGTCTTCCAATGGGGATGCCCATTTTAAAGCATGTGTGCCAGTCAGATCCTGCTCACCTCTGGAGTGCTGTATCTGATCTGTAGTCTTGCGTGAGTAAAACTTGGGAAACTGAGTAAAATTGGGGAAACTAGAGAAACAGGGACATAGGAGAAAGATCTCTTGTTGTATATGCTTTGCTACTTTCATGTGTTGCTCTGATATTAGTTTAATAAAGCTATTTATATTATTTCCTCTCTTTTGTGTGAGTAATTTACGAACCCAAAATGAACCTAATACAGCATAGCCAGTTAACAACGTGTGATCTTAGATTTCTCCAAATTGCAATGCTTGGAAAAACTATGATTACCCTAAACACTCTTGAGAACCTATCCCAGCTGTAAAGATACAAAACTAAATTAAAACTTCAGTTAATCTTTTCTTACTGAGTTTTAAGCTAAGTTACATATCTTAGCCGATTCCAACTGCAAGAAGGTCAACGCTGTCCATCCTTCCTGAGGTTTCTCAATCCATGCCACTTGTCCAGAAACTGTGATTTTTAAGGCTTCTCACACAGATGCCTTTGGCAAACTTTTATTTTGTTTTGAAGTTTTCTCAATTTATACAGAAGGGGTGGTTATATACACTGGAAAAGGTTGATCACAAAAAAAAAATCGGTCATAAAGGAAAGAAATGAAAGAATGCATAAAATAACATGTGATTTTTGTTAAGAAAGAGAAAAGAAAGAAAGTGTGGGGCAACTAGAAATGTGAAACCACTGATTTCTCTGAAGCTAATATTGGTCAGGTAACTAAACATGGGGGGAAAAAATCAATAAGAACACCCTTCTGACTGTATGCATAATTTCATGTTATAAAGATAAACACAAATCAATATGAAGTTACAGATGCTAAGGCACTTTTCTTCTTCACCTGCTTTCCACCAGCCTCATATCTTGTCAGTTATATCTTTGTGCTTCTCTGATTATGACTTACAGTGCGTGCCCTGGTGAATGACCACTATTTAAGCATTCGTTCAATATTAGCATGTATAAGAAATGTAGGATACTTTCATTAATTGGATTAGGGTTATATGTGTTTCATTTAAAAGCTGCAGTGATCACTAATGGAATGACCTCGAAGTCATTATTGGTTAAGAAGCAGAAGAAAGGATTGTTCTTCATGTTCAGTTGTATTTGTCATTACTTGTGAATATAATTTTCAGATGAAGTATAGTTTTAACTCTCAAACTTCTCTAAAGTAAGGTTGGGTCGTGTAAGTTCTTTATCATTTTATTTTGTCACGCTGACTCTAAATAGCACATTTTTTGGTCAGCTTTATTTATAAGCTGTGTTTTTTAAACCGAGAACACTGAGTACTCTTCTTTATTTTTTTCCTTTTGCATCCTCTTCTTTAAATTTTCATCGCATTGCCTTTTCAAAGACAGTGTAAACAGGAAGGCTACATATATTTCAGACACTGTGGCATTACTCAGAAATTCAATTGATATTACAAAAATATGCTGTGCTGTATCTACCAGGTGGGTTGGAGCACAGTTCCTTTGAGTTTTGTGCTTTATCTAAAAAAATATGTAGCAGATGAGTATTGTCGCTAGGTCACTAAGATTTTCAGGCTTATTACCCCCATGCATTTCATAACATGTATATCTTTTTGCTATTGGGAGACCAAAGTAGTTGCTGTGATTCACATAGTCATTTTATTTTTCTGCCACTATTGAGAGTGTCCCTCAGAAATCTCACAGCTAAATGCTCACAGAAGAAAAAAAAATTTAAAATTTACTAATTAATAGAAGTTATTTCTACCCTTCTCAGTCAGAAAGTTTTCCTCAAACAAGAATCAGCGGTAATGTCGTATAACTCAGGTGTTCGTGTGCTCAACACAATATTGACTTCTGCTGAGAATGATGGAAATTTGTGACAGGTTGACCCTGGCTGGGTGCCAAGTACCCGGACAGTGTCTCGCCCCTTCCCTTTATCAATAAGATGACAGCAACTCGTGGGTGTTAAGACCAGGCAGTTTAATACAAGCAAAAAAAAAAAATTTGCGCGCGCAGGAAGCAAAGTAAAGGAGAATCTAATCTCTACTTCCCATTCCACGAGGTCAGCTCGCGTCCTGAGAAGCAGGGCCCTATGTGTTGGTTGTCCCTTCAGCAGGCAGCCATCGGAGACAACCCCGTGCCCCCACCCCTCCTGTTCTTTTATATCTGAGCTGACGTCATATGGTCTGGAATATCCCTTTGGTCAGTCTGGGTCACCTGATCTGCTCATGTCCCCTCTGCCTCTCCCTCACAGCAGTCAAAACAGTGGAGTGTTATCTCCTAGCACTGCTAAGGCTGCTGGGGCTCGGGTAGACCCAGTACAAAATTAAAGAGATTTCAGGAATTTCCTGAACAGCAATTGTATCACCTGGTATGTAGATAAATCCTTAGGTCTAGCAAAGTTTAGTTTTGATGATTTTTCTGTTCTGATTGAATCAAGTTAAGACCATCTTTGTATTGACTTTGATTTTATAACTCAGCACCATGACCAGACACAATCCTTTTGAGTCATGAGGAAGCTCATGGCACTGTAAAGGGAGTGTGCTGATGTTCAAAGAGACAGAGTGAGTATGTTGTGTTGATAGGGAAGAGACTACAACTCTTCAGTAAAAGTCTCTAATTTTTTGAAATAGTAATGGGACTGAAATAGAGTAATGCTTTTGGATATACTGTATCTCTTTAGGTCAGAGTTTTTGTCTCATATAATGTATTAGATAGAAGTAATAAGTACAGGAGTTTAAAAAAGAAAACAAAAAAGGCTCCTGGATATCTACCTCAGACTGGTGGTGCATGTAAATTATTTAGAAGACTTCATAGGTTGCATTACATCAGTTGACCAGAGCAAAAGGTAATAAATATGGTTACCACCTGGTAAGTATTTAGAGAGGAAGAAAGAAAAATGCTCTTTTCTGAAGGAAGAAGGATTAGATGACTGATGAGGAAGATTTTCATATATCAAACGGTAGCACCAAAACTGATTTATTTTTTTAAAACCCCACATTTATTGCTTGGATAGGTTTTTTCATTGAGATCATAGAAAATCCAGGACAGGCTCCTTTGGGTGAGCCTTCTTTTTCTGAGTATCATACCTGCTTTCAATTCCCATTTAATATTTAAATTTCCTCTTTTTCACCCTACCAACTGGACATTGATTGCTGGTATTCACAGAAGAGGGGAGGTGGATGAAATATTTCAGGTGAGTCATCTGATCTAATTTGGAAAGGTTTCTATGAGGAAAGAACAACTTATGATTTATAAGAGAAAGTTGTCTGTTATGAAAATATACACGTTGGAATTTATTATCAAGAATCTGCTTTTAATTTTAGAGATTGTTTGCCTAAACTACTGTGTGTCAGAGCTCAGGACAAATTTCTGCTTAGCATTTAATTTTAGATACTTGCCATAGTGGACAGTAAAAAATGGGTCCCCAGAATTCGTGGCATCATTATGAATCTTACCTTCTGGCAGCCCCTGCCTGCAGTTTGTCTTTGAAATCTCCTTGGTGCTTGTTAACCCTGCTCTGACATGTAACAGCTCCCATTTATTTATTGGACTTTGCCCATTTATGAAAAAGTACAGGAATTATTAATGGTTTAGTATCTATTAATGCATTACTTGAGTGGAATTCAAATTCCAGTATTTATGGTAAACCCCTTTATAATGAAATGAGCATAGAAACAGGAAGGCTGATTCTTAAAATTAAGTGTCTTTTACTATAAGAACAATTGTCTGTAAAATATTGTCTTACCAGCTTTTTATTTATGGCCATAAATTAGAAATAAGGACTTTATATGTGAAGGGAAATGATTAGGAATATATGTGCAGATGATAAAGAATAAATAATCTGACCAATGAACCCTATATTGGTTACATTGTCATGGACTGTGGTTTTCTGTAGAAAGCTGAAATGACTCTCTATCCAGCAGTGAACTCCTCTCACAGGGTTGGGCTCACGTGGTGTACCGTAGCAGGTAGCAGTTGCACCTTCTGTGTCAAATCTGAATGTCCAGAAGTTGAAACTAACCCAGGAAAATGCAACTATTCTGTGGTTTGGTTATGATCTTAAGAGCTAAATTTTGTTCTAGCTTCCTGGTTGTAGTGCAGAAGGAATTTATGCTCTCTTGCACTGTGTAAACTCCATCTTTTTCCTTTCTCTTGGGGGAAGTACATGAAACATTGAGCTTGGATTTTCATAGCTAGCGTATTTTTCTTTTTAAATTATAGTATAGAACAGAAAACAGTAATAGGTTCAAAACAAAGGTCCATACAGCTCAATACTCTATCTCTGACAGTGGTCAGCAGTGGAAGAGAGGAGAAAAAACCCACAGAAACCTATAATGATACTTACTATATGTTTTCAGTGATTTGCAGGGACTGGGTGAGAGAGACATTAGTGCATTTGAAAGACATCCTATTTATATGAGCGCTGCACAAAAAAATCAAGCGGCGAGCAATTGTGGTGTATATAATAGATGTTAAACTGGGAGAGGACAGAGATAGCTGTGTGAAGCCAAGTGGATGAATGTTGTAGAGTTTATAAATCAAGAGATGATGGGAGCAATTCTGTGTAATGTAAATAGCACTACAGCTTTTGTTCATTTGGCTGAACTTTTCATGCTATATGGAACATGCAAAAGAAGTGCTTTAAAGGCAATGGCATTTCTGTATTTTTATAACTTTCTTTTTAGCAGTGTTTTATCCCATGAAAAGTTAATCTTGAAAATATTAATCATCAATGCTAAGTATGAAAAATAGTAATCAAATTCCATGACTCTTCGTATAAAAGCCAAGCCTATCCATCACAAGGCATGCCCTATGGCTATATATCAATTTTAAGCATTAAAGTTACACAGTATTATCTTAGCATTAGGTTAACTGTCAAATAAAAATAAAAATTAATAAGCTGGAAAAAAGAAAGAAGAGGAGACATTCCTCATTTAAAATCTTCAACTGATCTGGCATAATTGAAGTGTCTTTTAGCAGAAATGTTAGCTTTAAGTCAGGTAAGACTCAGGTCTCAATACCATTTTTATGATAGTCCAATAATTCTCGGGGTACAAAACTACCAGGTATAAATGCTGACAAGGTCCAGGCTTCTTCCTTGTATTTCATTGACAAGAAACATATGTTTGAAATTAAAGGAGATCCGGGCAAGCTTTCAGCCTTGAGATCTCTGCCTATTTGCTCAGAGAGGTTAGTGAGATTTAAAATTCCACGTAGTTCCCAGTTTTCAAACTTTTGCAGCCATTTCTGTTGCAGTCCTTCAGAGACATTGTGGAGTTTGGCCGCCTCACTGCAACATTTGTAAAAAAATTGTTGCAAAGAGCAGAATACTGGGTTTTGCTTTAAAGTATAATAACTATTAAAGTAACTGTGGTAGATTTTTGTCTGATTATACATCTAGGGCAAGGTATCTAGGGAGTATAGCTTTCTTTCTCTTTTCTTAACTCCCTTGCCCCCCACCTCCTTCCCGTTCTCTAGTTACACCAGATAAGTTATTTACTCTCTGGAAGTATCTGAGCAAGAAAAATTTGTTGTTACATTCTTGTTTACATGGCTTTAGTTGAATGTGATATGGAAAAATATAATCTTTAATGTCTTTTCCTAAAATTAAGCACATCTGAGGAAAGAAATTGTGCAAATTCCATCCCTTGTATTTTATTTGAAATACTAAAAATATGTGTATTTCTTTGGTCTGTCTTGTCTTAACATAAATCCAATGCAAGGAATATTTTTAATGAAACCTTACTTTTTCAAGCCTTAAAGTGAGCCAGCCTTTGTTCAACAGTGTGGATTCTGTGGTTTCTGAATTGCTTGTTTTTGTCATCAATGTTATTTTGTATAGAATTCCAGTGTATTTGTATGGCAATTAAGTCAATATATAGTACTTTTTGGTCTATTGTTTGAATGTATTTATTTTATATTTGCTCAATGTGCCTTGCTTGTAATGTGATTAGTAATAATATTGTAGTCTTCATGAGTTTTGCACATTTCTCGTAAATTCTGAATGTCGGAGTACAAAATGCTAGTAAAGCAAATAAAAAAGACCCTTCTCTTTGTTCACTTTGGCACTAAAAAATCCTTACTGAGATGAGAGAAACTTGGATCTCTGTCCAGTGAGCTGATGAACAGAAGTTAATATGGTCTCTTCCTATTTCTAATTTCAAATTTAAAAGTGAGCAAAAATATTTTTGTTAACGTATTGCAAAGTTGAACAGTAAGCAAATATTTCTGTTCTGGTATCAGCCATAGAATAAGCATCAAAAATATTTTGTGTGATGGTCATGGTTGCAGGTGGGGTAGGAGTGATATCATATTGCATTGAGAGACAATCAGGTGAAGCATCATGCTGGTAGTTCAGAAAAAGCTATAAAGTATGAATATCACTGCTAAATAAGTTATTTAACCTTGGACAATGCTTAAGATTTTGTTCTTTTTGAGTGTGATAACAAAAGACCAAAAACATTTCTAATACAAATGTCTGATGCGTTACTGTCATAAATGTTTTCTCAATGTGTATATATAGAAATAGAACAATGGGCTGCAAGGTGCTGCATATTCTGATAAAATTCACTTACCAGCTGAATAAGTGAACTGAAAAGCACCTGTTTCAGGCCTTGAATCTATATAATCATGTTGTTCAATTTTTGATTACTCTCAAACTTGGTTGTTGTCTTGCTGTTTATAATTCCTATGTGAATGTTTTATATCGGCAGAGATCTTTAATAAGAGGCTGCTAACTCCCCTTTCCCAAGTATTAATTATGTAATCAGAATAACTTAACGTGATCAAAATTTGGCAAAATCCAATAAAGCAAAAGTTTGGAATAGATGGCTAATTTTCACAGACCTGAAAGATTGGAGATAGGGTAACTCACAGTTCTGTAGCTCTGTACCAGTAAGAGTAAGCAACAAGCTAATGACAGTTGTTGGTGCTGATATTTTTTAGGTTAGTAAAGACCCTTTATCATGCATATTTAGGGTGGGTGTGTAAGCAACATGATGGCACAGAAATGCATTATTGATGAAAATAATGCACAATAGTTTGAAAGAAATGGTACTGTTCACATATCTGACAGTTCAAAAATAACTGTCCAGTTATGGATATGTACCCGAGTTTTGCCCTGTGTGAAAAATATGAATATGCAGAAGGAATTAAAAAAAAAAGTACTCCTAAAACTTTTCAGTGTAGTGGTCTTACCTATACAGATGTGTTGAATCTGATCACCTTACCTAGATTTATAAATGTACATGATATTTGTAATAACAGTTTGACTTTGAGTATAAAAGAATATAAAACTAATTCCAAAATTGATTCTCATGTAAAGTACAGTATTTCTTTTATCTGAATTTAAACAACCAAACCAAGCCAAAACAAAAAAACCCTCAGAGTCTGTCCTGTTAAAAACATTTTTCTTATTCCCAGTCTTATATCCCAGTTGGATAGCTTCAGTCTATAAGCAGTCAGTCTTGTTACACTGTCTGTTGGATTGAAGAACCCATTAATGAAATTTCATACGTATGTTTGTCTGTACACAGTGGGTAACTCTTTTCAAGTCATGCCTTTATTTTATTGTACTAGTGTTGAAACAGGTTGATTAATTTCCTTGGGTGTTGTTATGAGCTGCTACATACTGTTATAAATTTTTCTTGTGGTTCTTCTCTAAACCCTTTCAGCTTACCAGTCTTGCCTTATTTGGAATGCTCTGACTGAAAATTATATTCACACCTAGTGCGAGATATAAGAGATAATTTCTTTAAATGTATACTAAGTCATCTTATTGTCCTTTCAGTGTTGTTCTTGTAGTTGAGGAACTGCTGATTACCCATTGTGGCCCCGAAGTCTTTTCAGAGATAAGGACTCCACACAACAGTGTGTTCAATTGTGTCTCATGCTTCTACAAGAATGAGTTTGCATTTAACAATAATATAAAATAAATTTTTCACTTTTCGAAAGGGGTATTATGGAACAGGAAAGACTTCATACAGCAGTAGTGATAAATGGTATGAGACATGGAAAAAGTTGTGAATGGAGCAATAAGAGATTATGATAGCTTTATGTTAGAATGGGCACAAAGAAGAAAATAATATGGAAACTATTAATTTGTCTAGAAAAAAAAATGTACGAAGCCCTGTCTTTATAACAGTTCACTTAAAAAGACATGTTTGCAACTGGTGAATGTTTTCATTTCAAGCGCAACTAGCCTATGCAGGTTGGTATGGAGCGTTGATGCCACCTCAGAGTGTTGATAAGGTTATATGAAAGATAAGAAAATCTGCTATTGACATAAAAGTGTTCAAAAATTATGAAGAAACTTGTTTCAGTGTCTGAACCAAATTCAAATCAGCATGAAATCTTAACTTATGCATAGTCTATTCTGAAGCAATTCCTTAATGTTGCTTAAGACAGTGTGCGGAACTGTATGAACTGAGTGATCCTAATGCAGTTTTAACCCGTTAATACTATGGTAATCTAACCTTGTAATGGAATACCAGCATTTAATATTCCAGTGTTTAAGACTGAGCTAATGTTAGGTACAGAAAATATTGGGTCTTGCGGAACGGGGGAATGAATCATGAATGCTTTGGAGTCTTCTGAGCCTTGTCAGTTCACAAAGGACGTGGGTTTTGCCAGTCTCAAAGTAGGTAACACAGCCTATTTTCTCTTCAGAAAATATTCAAATAATGGTTTATATGGGATTCTTTGATGGTAAAATTAAAAACATGTTTAAGAAAAAAGACATAAAATAAATGGCTAGGTAATTCTAGACTCTATACATGAGAGTATCTCCAGTAGAGAGTATCTATAATAAAATTTATAGAACAAATGAGCAACCAAATTATGTAATAGCAATTTAAGTAATGTCCTGAATCACTCCTACTTATCTATAGTATTTAATGTGAATTCTGCTTGCAACAGTGTTGTACCTGTTAGGCAGTTTCGTAAAGGCACTATGTTTTTTATATAACATTTTGTCCCTTTAGAAATTATCATGACGCATGTCAGGAGCTTTCACACTGAAAAAAATATGTCACATTAGCTTCCAAGTTTCTGATTGTCTAAATAACACGGTAACTCAACATACAGCTGTCTGGCATTTTGACAGTACAATAACCCATAATTCTTTCTGCCACTCAGCACTTCAAGGTTAGCATTTTGTAGTTTGCTCTCAAGGAGTATTCATTTAAATTTGCAAGAGGCAAGAAGTTGAATGCTGTCTTATACTGCTCTTTCGATTTATTTTTTATTTTCTTTTCTACTGTATTAAATTTTTTTAACCATATATACATGTATTTTATTTTTAACCTGTAACTTTCCAGGAGGTGGGATGTTCATCTGCATCTCTGTTTTTCAGAAAATTAGAGGCA
>WEIV01006778.1:785-16003 GCA_013390005.1 Calyptomena viridis
TGATCCCCCACTTCCCACCCCCGGGCGATTCCCAGTTTCACACCCCCTCGGGGGTTGGGCTTGATCCCACCCCGCGGCGATCCTTCATCCAGCCCCTGGGGTGGTCCTAGATCCGCCCCCCTGGGGGTTGATCCAAGCCTGAAGCGATCCCCCTCCATCCGCTGAGGGTTCATCCAGCTGCGGGTGATCCCCAATCCCACGCTGGTGGGGTCTGCATCCCCCTCCATCTACCCCATTCGTGCCCCCACCATCCTCTGAGGGCTCATCCCACTCTGGGGTGATCCCTGATCCTACCCCAAGGCCTGGTGGGGTGTGCACCCCAATGCATCCACCCCCAGGTGATTCCACATTCACCCCTGAGTGATCCCCAATCCCCCACTGGGGGCTGGTGGGGTCTGTACCTGCCCATATCCACCCCCAGGTGATCCCCAATCCCACCCCAGGGACAGGTGGGGTCTGCACCCCAACACATCCATCCCCAGATGACCCCTCAACCACCCTCCAGGACTGATCTCCCTCAGGTGATTCCAGATCTGGTCCCCCTCCAGGGGCTGATCCAAACCCCATAGGGATCCCCCCAGGCCTGGTGGGGCCTGCACCCTTTGGTGTGATCCCAAATTCCCCATCCTGGGAGCTGATCCCCTCTCAGGGTGATCCCCAGTCACTCGTGGGGCCTGGGGGTCCTGCACCCTTGGGCCATCCCCACTGTCCCCTCCCCAGGTGATCCTCCCTCACACTCAGAGCCTGGTCTGGTCCTACAGACCCAGGAGCTGTAGGGAATCTCCCCTCCCCATGAGATGTCCCCACAGGCCTGGATTCCCCCTGGGATCCTCTCCAGGCCCAGTTCCCATAGGCCTGGGGCCTGCTCCCCGCAGGCCTGCGGCCTGTCCCTCGCGGGGATCCCCCTGAGGCCTCTGGCCTGATCTGCCCTCCAGGGATTCCCCCCCTGGGGATCCCCACAGGCTACCATCCTTCTGCCCCCCGTCCCACCCAGCTTTGGGGTCCCCCTGCCGAGCCCTCTCACCTTCTTCCCTATCTTCCCTGGGTTATCCTTTCCCATGGAGCCATAAGATCCTTCCCAGTGGCATTTGAGGAGACCTTTCCCCTAGAGCCCCTCTGTTGAAATGCCTCCCTCCAGCTTGTTCTCCCCCATTGGGAGACCCTGAAGCTTCCCAGAGTTCCCCAAATCACCCCTCCGGCTCCCTTGGATCTGGGGGACCCCTCTCTGAGCGTACCCCTCCTCTAGGGCTTGGAGGATCCTCCAGGGATTTTGTTGGATCTGTGGTGTTCCTTCCTTTGAAACCCCTGTGTTTTGATGGGGGGTGAACACCCTTAGGAGATCCCTTGAATCCCTTTTGGCTCAGATCCCCCTGACCCCAGTGCTGTGGATCCCACTCCACCCCAGGGAGTTCCCCTGAACTCTTCTCCCCTGGGATCTGTGGGGATCCCCCTTGGATCCTGCCCCTCCACCTTGGGGACACCCCCCCCGAATCCTTCTCCCCTGTCCATACACCCCTTTTCTCATCCCCCTCCCGTATAGAGCTCACACCACCATTCAGGATCCCCCCTCCTGGATCTCTGGGATCCTGCACCCCCACTTTAGCCCCCCCTCAAACCTCACAGGGATTCATGGTAGGGGATCCTAGCACCTCTTTCATCTGGAGGTGAGGGGGATGGATGGATGCCTGGGATGCTTCCTGTCAGGAGTTGGGCTCCCCCCCATTGTGGGGGTGGGTGCCTAGCAGGGGTCTCCCTTTCCTTGCAGAGCCGAGGGGGAGTGATTTTGGGAAGTGGGCGAAGAGGGAGCCGGCTGGACCGTGCTGGGCACAGGCAGGTGAAGGATGAACGGCGAAGCCGAGTGCCCTGCAGACCTGGAAATGACAGCTCCCAAAAACCAAGGTGAGCCCCTCCCCCGCAGCCTCCCCCAAACTCGCTGACGCTCCCGCGGGAATATCGCTGCCATGTTTAAAAATAATAATAAAAAATCTTGGAGCGCCCCTTTTCTCTGGGGGGTGGAAGAGGAGGGATGAAGGAGGAGGGGTGGAAGATCTGTGATCCTGACTGCCAGCAGATCAGGGCGGGGGGAAGGATCTGCCTCTCCCGATCCCGCTCTGCCACGGGAAACACGCACACACATGTGTGTTAGCACACAGGTACACGCTCCAATGCACTGGCAGCCCCTTGGCATTGGGATGCTCTTTTGGGACGCTGGAGCTTTTGGGAGGATTTGGGAAGAAGGGGAGGCTGGCACAGAGGTGCTGCCTTCCCCCGTCACATCTGGGCTGCATTAAAAGCTGAGCCGTTACCTTGGGCCTCCAGCTTCCAGACCCCGGGATGACATCAGAGCTTCAGCTTTTATTGGAAAGGGCAGGAAAACATGGGACAGAAAAAGGATATTTATTTAAGACAGCTTGCGGGGCTCTGTCACTCATCCCCCAGAATCTCTCCAGGTCCCCCAAGGCCGTGGAGTGGGGTCAAGGCTCTCTCTCCCGCCAGGTCCCCCCCATTTTCCTCCCTTGCTGCAGTCGGGTTGTTGCCTCGAGCGAACTCGGCCGGAGCACGTGTCCTTCTCCGGGATTTTAGATGGATTTAATTACACCGGGGCAGCTTTCCTAATATAGACCCGGCCCGGCCGGTGCCAGGAGAGCCAGGATAAATCAGTCCCAGGGCACAGACAGCCCCATTCATCCTGGTGGGTGAACTCTGCAATTCCAGTGTTTTTCAGCAAACCCCAGCCAAAGGGAGGGGGAATAGAGGGATGCTGGGCTTAGTCTGGGGTCTCTGTTGTCCTCACTCCGCTGCCAGTGAGGATTTGGGGATGTTTCCACCATTTTTTTATTTATTCCTGTGGGATGTGGTTATTCCGGCTGCCTGCCAGTGGGGAGTTCACGCAAGTCCAAAGGTCTCCGGGTGTTTCTGTGTTGGATGGGGGAAAACTGAGGCACAAGGCTTGATGGGGGCAGGTTTTGAGAGGTCTTGGCCCCTTCTCCCTCCTCTCTGGATGTGTATGGCTGTGCTGCTTTTGGTAATTTCTTCTGATTTCTGGAAGTAAAGTCAGCACCAGCTTCCCAGCCCCATTCTCCTTCATTGGTCCTTGCCTGAGGGAGGCTGGAAAGTGGATGGGAAAAACAGGAAGACAGAATTTGAGTCTGTGTGCTCCCACCCCTAGCTATGATACCCCCCCAGCACTGTAGGACATGGGGGTTTCCTATCGCTCTTCCCTCTTCATGATACTTTGGAATGAAGCTGGGTCCCAAGCCTCTGGGCTCCCTGCTTTTCAGAGGTCTCTTTCCATATTCCCCCTTCCAAATAATCCCTGATGAAGTCACTACAGGGAACCAGCTGGATCCCAAACTGTTCCTGCCTTGCCCACCAACCTGGCAGGTCCAGGAGGGAAAATGGGATGGGGGATCAGATCCTGGCTATGCTCCCCACACTGGCTGCGGGTCCCTTGCTTGGATTTGGGATTTCTAGGGGGTTGCCCTTCCCCAGATACCTGCAGGGGCAGGGGTTGGTTTTCCTGCATATCGAATCTGAGTGGAGGGAAAGCTGCAGCTGGAGAAATATCTGCAGTAGTGTATTTCTGCGAGCTTGGTTTCATTCCTGAGGATGGAGAGGAAGATACTCTCCTCAAATCCATGACCAGCTGCAGTGTCCCCATCTCACCAGGATGTTGTGTCCCACTGTCCTCATCTCAGGGATGCTCCATGTCCCCCTGTCCCCATCTCTCAGGATACTGCATGTCCAGCTGTCCCCATCTTGCCAGGATGCTCCTTGTCCCAATGTCCTCATCTCCTGGGATGCTCCATGTCCCGCAGGCAGCTCCAAACACCCCAGTTTTCACCCAGCAGTGATGTGGGGCTGGGAATGCTGCAGTGGGCCAGTCCTGCACCCTGGGAGCCCCAGAGCCTGGATGCCTATCCCAGGATGAGGCAGCCAGGGCTGCGTGGGCGAGTGGCTCAGGGCTCTGCTCCTCCTCCAGCCCATCCCCAGGGACCTCTCCTTCTGCTCCCAGGGCCCGCTGCATTCCCCAGAGCCACCCATGTTTGCAGAGCACCCCAGGCTGTGCTCCTGAGCTGGCGTGGAAGCTCGGAGCAGAGAGGAATTCCCCTGGCAAGGAAGCAGCCCCAAGGTTGGGGCTGGATGAGGCATTCAGGGCTGGGATATCCTTCCTGCTGCCTGTCCCAGCACGGTGCTACTGCATGTCCTGGCCGCATGGTTGCTCCAGGCTCTCTGGCTTTGCCACGTGCCCATCCTGCCATTCCAGCAGCTTGTCCCTATGGGAGCTGGGGATGCTTCTTCTGGGGATGTTTGAGTGACATAACCAACACCCCTGCAGTGTCAGAGACCCCTCTGTGAGCTGTGCCAGGCTCTGTTCCCTTTCACTTTGTGGTCTGGGAGTTTTGACCTTGGCAGAGGTCACCATGGAGCTGGGCCCAGGTGATGGCAAAGCTCTCCGAGGTGCAGGAAAAGCAGTGCTGGGGTTTTCCCATCGCTCTGGACACATCTTTTCCACTTAGAAAGTGGGTTTCCCTGTTTTCTCCTTGACTGGGGAGCTCATCACTCCCATCTCGCTCCGTAGGGTGTAGGAAATAGCCCTCTGCTCCCGTGTGGCAGAGCCATCCCTTATCTGATGGCTTTCTGGGATGAGCGAGTCTCTCTGGTTTGCACTGAGTGGAATTTCTAGCTTTGCCCGGATTGTTTTGGCCCATACAAAGTTGCTCGAGGGTGATGGAAACAGCCACATCCCTTTGATCTTTAATCTCGAGAGGCAGCATGTGGAGATTACGTGTCCTGGCGTGTGGTCCGGAGCAGAACGCCGGGAGCTGTAGTCCCGGTATCCTGCTGGGAAGGGAAGGGAAAAGAAGAGAAAGGAAGGGAAAGGAAGCTGCCTGCCTCTGGCTGCCGCTGATCCTGTTTCTCCCTGCTCAGACTGTTGGTCGCAGGAGGACATGCTGACCCTCCTGGAGTGCATGAAGAATAACCTGCCCTCCAACGACGGGAGCAAATTCAAAACTACCGAGTCCCACCTGGATTGGGAAAAAGTGGCTTTCAAGGACTTCTCGGGGGAGATGTGCAAGATGAAGTGGATGGAGATCTCTAGTGAGGTAACTGGCACCATGGAGGGCTCTGAGGGGACTTTGTGATGGGCTGAGTGTCCTGGTGACCCCCTGGGGCTGTTGGACTCGCTTAAGTTCAGCACCCAGAGCCCTTGGCTGTTGTTGCTGACACCATCCTGCTGCCATCAGCATTGTGACTCTCTTGGAGGGGCTGGGATGGGTTGTTTTTGGGGTGGCATTACAAAGCCTAGTTGGTTTCTGCCATGCCAAGCATCTACCCTGTCCCCCATTCATATCTGTGTCCCTTCATTCCCGCACAGGTGAGGAAGTTCCGGACCCTCACGGAGCTCATTATGGATGCTGAAGAGCATGTGAAGAACCCTTACAAAGGCAAAAAGCTCAAGGTATTGGGCAGGAATTAGGCTCAGTCCCTAAAGGGCGACCTCCCCGTTCCCCAGGATTGGGGGCTGTCACCCCTGGGGCAGCTCGGATCCGTGTGGCTCCGCTGCTGGAGCCCCTGCAGGCACCTCACTGTCCGTAATCCCAGCGTCCGGCTGCCCAGGGCTCTGGAGGCTGCGGGTGCTGGGCCCAGGCCAAGTCCTGGGTACATTTAATATGGCAGCTGTATTGCTGGCAGCCTGCATCCAAGTTTAGCTCCAGGGGGGTCAGAAAGCTGCCATCCTATTCCTGGCCCTCCGGGTCGGCAGGGGTGGTACTTTCAGCTGGGTGGCTCCAGGGGAGCTGATGCTCCGTCCCTGTGAGTTGGGTCCCATCCCTCCTTCTGCCTCAGTTTTCCCTCTCAGTCTGAATGGCTGGAGGCTGCTCCTGAGATTCCCAGCCCTGTGATACTGTAATTCCTGGGAGAGTGCTTGTTCCCAGTGCTTTCTCCCTCCCATGTCAGGGAGCTGGATCAACCAGCAGGGCTGGATGGAGGCAGGTCCTCCCAGTACTGGGAGAGCCCCGTGGTGCCGCTGGCTCTGTGCTCAGTGTCCGCTCTGCTGTCTCCCCAGAAACACCCTGACTTCCCCAAGAAGCCCCTGACTCCCTATTTCCGCTTCTTCATGGAGAAGCGGGCCAAGTATGCCAAGCTTCACCCCGAAATGAGCAACCTGGATCTCACCAAGATCCTGTCCAAGAAATACAAGGAGCTTCCCGAGAAGAAAAAGGTATTGCTAGGAGGGAAGTCAGCAAGCCCCTTCCCACAGTGTGCCTCCCAGTAAAACCAGCAGAGCCCAACCTCTGCCTGGCAAGGGCTTAATCCAGCTCTTGACGGGAGAAACCAGGTGTTTGTTTAGTCCCGTCAGACCTGTAAGACTTCCTTGGCTTTTCCTGTCCTGGTTCCCAGGATCTGTGGGGTGGAGGTTGGCTGGGTCTGTCCGTTTGTCCGTCTCTTCCTGATGGACCTGGATGGTGGCTTTGCTGTTGGGTGGATCCATGTTTAGTGCTGGGGTTAAGTCACACACCCCACTGTGTGTGACCTTGCACACCCTGTCCAAGTGAGGGATGGAGGGACAGGCTCTGGGAGATGTTGGGAGCAGAGATCCACCCATACATTGGTGCCAGAGCCTGGGCAGGTCTTTTGAGGGCCCCAGGTCTCACTCTGGTGGGTCCAGGAAAGGTCCAGGGCGCAAAGTCTTGCTATGCTGTCTTTCCCAAGGCTGATGGGATGCAGGGAGAGGGGAGATATCCTGCTGCTGAATCCCTGGGCAGTCTGGAAACCCTCCATGGGACCATTCTCTGGGCCCTCGAGTCCCTTTGGGGGTGGTGGGATGCCCAGCCAGGTCAACAGGGATGTATCTTCCTGCCCATTCCCTGGTGCTGACATCTCTCTCCACCTCCCTGGTGGCTTTGTGTCCCCAGATGAAATACATGCAGGACTTCCAGCGAGAGAAGCAGGAGTTTGCAAGGAACCTGGCGAGGTTCAGGTGAGCAGGCAGCCCCCACCACATTTCCCTGGGCCCCTCCAGGCAGATCCACACTGCTCTCCTGCGTGTAGCTCACGGAGGAAGCCCTGATGGGTGCTTTGGCTTGAAGGCAAGAGGGAATGCAGCAAAAAAAGAGCTGGGAAAAGGTGTCTGAGAGCATCCCTCCAGCTGGGAGACTGGATGAGGACAAGAGCAGAGGACCAGCTGTGCTCTGAGGGTCAGGGTCTGAGAGTGGGACAAAGAGCCCTGCTACCAGCACTAATAAAAGCTGAAGCTAACACCTTGATCCTTCCTTTTTAACATGGTGGCTGTGATCCAAGTGGATCCTGTTCCCTGCTGCTGCTTCAGGAATGTGGCTGAGCCTGGGGATGCCCATAACTGATGCTCCCCAAGGAGGGACAGACTTGGGTCTCTCCTAAAGCCCTCCTGCTCTTTTTGGGGACCCCCCCAGTACTCAAGCCTGTGGAGGCTTAGCCCTGCAGTGACAGTCACCTCTTAGTAAGGAGGTTTAGGGGTGCTCTCCTTCCACCTGCCACCCCCGTGACACTCTCCCTTCCCCACCTCCCTGCCTGATAAAGGGAAGACCACCCGGATCTCATCCAGAACGCCAAGAAATCCGACGTCCCTGAAAAACCCAAGACCCCCCAACAGCTGTGGTACAACCACGAGAAGAAGATCTACTTGAAAGTGCGTCCAGATGTGAGTACGGTGGGTGGGAGTGAGTGTGAGTGTGAGTGTTGGGGGGTCCTGGACCCCGCTGCTGGGGGAGACGAGGGGGAAGGGAGAGAAGCATTTAGTGGGGGACGGGATGGAGGACACCACAGGAAGCTCCCGGCAGCCTGGACAGAGGTAAGAAGGGGCTCTGCACATCTGGAAGAGGCTCAGGGGTACAGCCCCCACTTTTTGCCAGGAAGGGGTGACCACAGCTGAAGTCAGGGCAGGAAGGAATTCCAGCACAGACATCCACCTCTGGCCATGCCTCCCACTCCCACGCATCCCCTTCTCACCCCACGGCCTCACACTGGGTGCCGTCAGGCCCCACCAGGCCACACTATTTTTTGCCATTTTTTCATATTTTTTTTTTTCCTATTTTTTTTTTGGATTTTACCCCTCTGCCCTCACCTCTGGCTTTGGGTTTTCAGGCCACCACGAAGGAGGTGAAAGAGTCGCTGGGCAAGCAGTGGTCTCAACTCTCGGATAAAAAGAGGCTGAAATGGATTCATAAGGCCCTGGAACAGCGGAAGGAGTACGAGGTAGGGAGCAGCCTCACCCTGTCCCCTCCACACTCGTCCCAACATTCACTCTGAGCCGCTCTGCTTCCCAGCCACACACAGCCAGCCTCTCCTGATAGCCAGCGTGGGGGTTCAGGCAGGTCCTGGCAGGTCCCTAGTGAGTCTGAGCCCTGCCTCCTCCAGCCATGTGCGGGGAAGGGAGCAGCATCCTGGGGAGAGGATTAGGGCAATGGTTGGCTTCTCTCTCCTCCTCCTCCGGCCCCCTGGCAGGCGGGGATGGCAGCCCCTCTGACTGCTCTCCATCCTCCACAGGAGATCATGAGGGACTACATCCAGAAGCACCCGGAGCTGAACATCAGTGAGGAGGGAATCACCCGCTCCACCCTCACCAAAGCCGAGCGGCAGCTCAAGGACAAGTTTGATGGACGACCCACGAAGCCACCTCCGTGAGTGCCATCCCTCTTGGAGCCGTGGCATCTGGCTCTGCGCCAGCTCAGGCGGACACTGGGTCTTGATGATGAGAAATTGGGGTGCTGCCTGTTTTGGCAAGCCCAAATTGTTTCTGGGACCAGGTTTAGATGGGGTTTTAGGACACATTTCTTCATGGAAAGGGTGGTCAGGCATGGGAACAGGCTGCCCCGGGCAGTGGTGGAATCACTGTCCCTGGAAGTGTTCCAAAAATGTGGATGTGGCACTTAGGGACATGGTTTAGTGTTAGTGTTAGTTAATGGTTTGACTCAGTGATCTCAGAAGGCTTTTCCAGCCTGAACAATTCCATGATTCTGTGATAATCCAATCCTTAAATATACGTTAAATACACATTTTGGGAGAATCTGAGTGAGGTTTATGGTGATGTTCTGGGTTAGGGGGTGATCCAATCTCAACTCCTCACTTTCCTTCCTGGTCCAACCCCCTGGGGGGGCATCTTAGCACCCAGCCAGCTCCACAGAGGGGATGTGAGTGGGGCAGGTTGTCCCTAACTGGATTTCTCTGTGGGTTTTTCAGAAATAGCTACTCCCTGTACTGTGCAGAGCTGATGGCCAACATGAAAGACGTGCCCAGCACCGAGCGGATGGTGCTGTGCAGCCAGCAGTGGAAGCTGCTTTCCCAGAAGGAAAAGGATGCATACCACAAAAAGTGTGACCAGGTGAGTGGCCAAGGATGGACAGGTGGAGGAACAGGTAGTGCTGTGGGGAGGGAGCAGTAGGATGGGAGAGCCTGGGCTGCAAATCTTGCTGGAAACGAGCTCCTTACCCTTCCTCAGTCTGTTCTTGTCTGCACCACCAATTCCCCTTGAGGTCCTTGGTCACCTGCTTTGATCCTGTCTCCCAGTCTGTGTGTGGAACCAGCATATGGTTTGGGTGGAGGATGCTGTTCCCAAGGGAATGAGGCTGCACTGAGGGCTGCGTAAGGCAGGGGTGGGGTGAAGGATCTCTCTGTAACCACATGTCTCCATCTGCCTCCAGAAAAAGAAAGACTACGAGATCGAACTGCTGCGCTTCCTGGAGGTGAGTGACCTGGGGGTGCTTGGCCATCAAGTGCTGGAGACCCCAAATCTGGGAGGGGGAAACCCTGCCCAGGTGCTGAGATGGGTTAAATGGGGGGCTGCTCTCTCTGCTCCTCCAAAACATACCTGGACCGTGCTGTGCAGATGGTTGCACGTAGTATTGACTTTCCATTGTCCTAATGCCTGACCCAGTGTCTTCCAGTTGGGTGCTGGGAGGTGGGGATGGGACCCCAGGCTGGGGGGAGTGCTGGGATAAGCAAAGGGCTGGAGCTGGAGAATAGGGTGCTGCATCCCCAGTTTGGGAAGAGACCAGGGTGAGCAAAGTTCTGGAGCTGGAGAAAGGGGTGCTGTGCCCTTCAGTTCTGTAGGAGAACTGTGGTGAACAGAAGGCTGCAGCTGGAGCAGGGGGGTGCTCAGTGGCTGTGGCTGCAGAGCCTCTCACTTCCTTCCCTCGCCGGGGCGTGGGTGGGGGAGCCACACCGGGGCCACCCCAGTATCGTCCCCGTCCCCCGGGCGGACGTGACGTGGCCCCGGCTGCGGCCGCAGGGGCAGGAGGTGGAAAACCCAGGGGTGTGCCCAGATCTGGGCACCTGCCCACCTGCTTTCAGCAAGAAACAGCAGAGGGGGCAGAGCTGGGGGAGCAGCATGGAGAACCCAGGCTGTACATGTGCAGTGCCAGACACTGGTCCTGGCTGGGGTGGGTTTTGGATCAAGATACCTGAGTGCATGAATTCCCCCTTCCCCGGTGTCCCTATTCCCTGATTGCCTCAAAGCCTCGTTAGCATTGGGCTGTGTAACGATGTCCCTCCTCCTGTGCCACCCAGAGCCTGCCCGAGGAGGAGCAGCAGCGGGTGCTGGGCGAGGAAAAGATGCTGGGCGGCAACCGGAAAGGGGCAACGAGTCCTGCATCCAAAAAATCCTCACCAGAGACCGGCAAGGTGGGAGCAGCACCGGCAGGGATGGGGCAGCACGTACCAGTTAATGGCATCTTGGCGGGCTTTGAGTGCTTTCCTGAGTTCTTTGGTCCCTCCATGGCCTCGCCCCCCTCACAGCCCTGTGTCCCCCCCTCAGGCCAGCTCAGAGAAGCCCAAACGGCCCATCTCTGCCATGTTCATCTTCTCGGAGGAGAAGCGGAAGCAGCTGCAGGAGGAGCGGCCGGAGCTGTCAGAGAGTGAACTGACCCGGCTCCTGGCCCGCATGTGGAATGACCTCTCCGAGAAAAAGAAGGTTGGTACCATCCCCGACCCTCTTCCTCATTCATCCCTGTCTCCACTGCTCCCTCGGGGATTCCAGGCATCCAGGATTCCAGCATCCAGTCTGGGGGATGCTCCTGTCCTTGTCCTGCTCCAAGGGGCACAGTTGTCCTCTGGAACATCACAGTGTCACCCAGGTGCCAGTGTCAGTGCTGATGGGCACTGCCAGCTGTGGCCCCCTCCCTGTCATCAGCCTGGGGGTCAGAACCCCCTAGCTAGTGAAACCTTAGAGGGTCCTTAAGCCTCAATTTTAAGGCTTGGTGGTTTTCCAAAGGGGAGGGAATCTGGAGATGGGGGTGGGCATGGTCAGGTCTGTTGCTACTATTGTGGGGACAGTGCTGGGGGGAGCAGCAGTGTCCTCCTGGTTTTTGGGGGTCATGCACCCCCTCACCTTCATCCTTCCCCCCTTCACCCCACCATGCCCCCCTGCCCTGTCTCCGAATTAAGCGCGGGAAGCAGCGATGAAGGCGCAGTCAGAGAAGAAACACGGCTCAGATAAAGAGGAGCGTGGGAAGCTGCCCGAGTCTCCCAAAACAGCTGAGGAGATCTGGCAACAGAGCGTCATCGGGGACTACCTGGCTCGTTTCAAGGTGAGGAGTGAGCTGGGAAAGGAGCTGGAAGTGGGATTGTCACTCCCACCAGCAAGAATTCCTGTGTATCTTCTTGGCTTTCACACCTGGGTTTGGGATGGGACCCATGGGGAGGACTGGTTGTGTGTGGTGGGTACCCCAGCAGTAGCACCCCGGTATCCTGGGAATTTTGGGTGCATCTAATGCATCGTGGTGGTTCTGTGGCACAGAATGACCGGAGCAAAGCGCTGAAGGCCATGGAGGCCACTTGGAACAACATGGAGAAGAAGGAGAAGCTAATGTGGATCAAGAAGGCAGCAGAGGATCAGAAGCGATACGAGGTGAGTCCCTGCCCCGTCCTGCCCTTCACTGTGTCCCTCGGCTGCTGCTGCCCCTCTCCCTGACCCCTCTCTCTCCTCTGGCTCAGAGGGAGCTGAGTGAGATGCGGGCCCCTCCGTGCTCCACCAACTCTGCCAAGAAAATGAAATTCCAGGGAGAGCCGAAGAAACCTCCAATGTGAGTACCTAGAGCCTGAAAAGTTGGGTCTGGCTCTGCTGGTGGGAAAAGCCTGGGACAGCCATAAAAGGAGGGAGAATGGGCTGGATGGATGGTGGTTATGGACACCTGGGCTGTCTGTGCATGCCATCCCAATGTGGTTCCTGTGCTCCCGCTGTGCAGGAACGGTTACCAGAAGTTCTCCCAGGAGCTGCTGTCCAACGGGGAGCTGAACCACCTCCCGCTGAAGGAGCGGATGGTGGAGATTGGCAGCCGCTGGCAGCGCATCTCCCAGGGCCAGAAGGACCACTACAAAAAACTGGCAGAGGAGCAGCAGAAACAGTACAGGGTGCAACTCGACATCTGGCTCAAGGTGAGTGCCAGTCCTGATGGCTGGTCGGGAGGCTCTGGAATCAGTTGTTTCTGGGGATAATGCTTGGCATGGTCTCTACTCACATCTTTCTTCTGGGAACCGCAGTCTCCAGACCCTTTTTTGACATTTTGTAACTTGAAAGGATAAAAATGTATATATATGAGGAGGGCGTGCCCTGTGCTAGAGCCCTGCTCCATCCCCCATTCCATTCCATGCCTGCCCATCCCTGACTGTCTCCCTGTCCCCACAGAGCCTCTCGCCCCAGGAGCGGGCTGCCTACAAGGAACACATTTCCAATGTGAGTATCCATGTGGCACTGCTGGGGGGGGGGAATGTCCCGGGAGTTTAGGGGTGGGATGGGGGTACCAGGGGCTTGGAACTGGGCTGGGAGACCCGGGGGCTTGGAGCCAGGCTGGGGTCGGCCCTGGGTGAGGTTTGAATGTGCCACACTCTGAGAGCCCCTTGGGATTCACTCCCATGGTAGCTCAGCAGTGGGATTTCCTCCAGGCTGGGCACTGGGAAGGAGCCAGGGTTGAGCCCTAAATGGTTTTGTTTTGTGCCCCCTCCCTGCAGAAGCGCAAGAGCATAGGGAAGATCCGGGGTCCCAACCCCAAGATGAAGCCAACGATGCAGTCCAAGTCGGTGAGTCGTGATGGCCATGTGGGGGCACCCAGACCCCCCTTCCTGGGGAGGGCATCCAAGGGGACCCACACCGCATGTTCAAGGCATCCCTGGTGCTTCCAGCTGCCTCCCCTCTTCTCGAGACCATAAACTGTCTCCGAATTCTTGCTCAGAACCCATCCATGTTGGATTTTGTCCCCTGGCACCTGCTCCAGGAGCCTTTTTGGGGCTCTTTGTGGCATAAATGGGGAAAGGTTCCCATCAAGGTGTGGGGTTGAGACTCACCTGATCCGGCTCAGTGGATGGAGGAACCAGAAGGTTGATGGCCAGGGGTGGGGTGGGTGCTGCACCCACGGGTTCAGATGTCCCAGGGCGCTCACCCACCACCAACCCCATCCCTTCCCCTCAGGAGTCAGAGGATGACGACGACGAGGAAGAGGAGGAGGAAGATGATGATGAAGACGAGGATGACGACGACGACAACGGCGACTCGTCAGAGGAAGGCGGCGACTCCTCAGAGTCCAGCAGCGAGGAGGAGAGCGAGGATGGGGACGAGGTGAGGCTGCGGCGCAGGGAGAGGGCACGGGGAGGGCAGCGGGGCCACCAGGGCCCCCAAATGCTCCTGTTCCACTCGCTCTGCCCCCCTCACCCTCCTCCAGGACCGGGGGGCATCCGCAGCCGGGCTCAGATAGAACCGTGGCAGAGCAGCTCCCGGGAAGCGGGGAGGACACGGGGAGGCGAAGGGGAACGGGATCTCCCCCGGTGTTCCCGGGGAGGGCGCGAGGAGCAGCCGCGGGGGCGTAGTCAGGAGCAGCCTTGGGACGTAGAGGTGCGGGGGGGTGTGCAGAGCCCCCAGTGAGCAGAGAAAAATCTCCTGTCTTTTTCCTGGTGGAGATACTGAGTCTGGTCTCGGCTCCGTTTGCGCCAGTGTGAATGCCGAGTAAGTCACCAGAGTCAAAGCTTTACACCGGTGCAACTGAAATCAGAGTATGCTGGATGGCGCTGGGGCCAGAAACCGTGTCCGTGCCTTGTGCTCGCCACCGGACAGGTGAGGTGTTTCCACCCCCTCGCTGGTCTCAGCTCACGCCTCTTCCTTCCCTGGCTTTAGAGGGGGGAAACTGAGGCACGAGGCGGGTCGGGTACCCTCCCTCGGATCGTGTAGCGAGGCAGTGGCAGAGGTGAGGGCAGGACCCCCGCGCGCTGCTCCGGCACGTCCCCCCCGCCTCGGCACCCCCGAGCTGAGCCCTTGCAAACTCACTCCTGACTCCTGCCCCGCGTCCCTCCTGCTCCACCCCTCCAAAATCCCCGGGGGGCAGCGGTGGGAGGGATGGGATTGCACCCCCGCGCTCTGTGGGGACCCCACGGTGCTGCGGCAGGGAGGGCGAGGGGGTGGTGGTGGACTGACCCTGCCCTGACCCCCATTCTCTCTGCCACCCCCTCCCAGAACGACGAGGACGATGAGGACGAGGATGATGAGGATGAGGACGACAACGACTCGGAGGGCAGCAGCAGTTCCTCCTCCTCCTCGGGGGATTCCTCCGATTCCGACTCCAACTGATCCGGCCAAGCTCTTCGTAACGTCGTTTGGTTTCTCGGTTTTGGTCCCAAATCCCCCTCACAGCCCCCCCAAGTCCTTCCTCCCCTTCCTCCTGCCCCCCTGGGCGAGTCACAGCACCCCCGTGGGACCCCCAACACAAGGAGCAGGGGCCAGGGGGACCCTTCTGCCGAGCTCACACTATGGAGGGGGATCCGGGGGCTGCCCCCCCTGGGCTGGGGGCGAGGAGGGGGTTTCCCCCATCCCTCCCCCCCACTTTACTCCTGAGGGGAAGCGATTTTTTTTTTTTTTTTGAATTTCATTCTTTTTTGGGGGGCCATCCCTACCCCCATCACCCCCTTGCTACCAGCTCTGGACTTTATAGAAAGAGAAGAAAAACACACGAGAAAAAAAAACAAACAACACCCCACCCCAACACACCTTTTTTTTATTAAAAAAAAACAGAAATGGAAAAAAAAATCCCCCTTCCCCGCGCAGCCCCTCCGGCAGCGGGCGTGGAGCAAGAGCCAAGGAGCTCAGGACTCAGCCGGTGGGACAATGTCTCCTTGCAACCCCCCCACCCCTCTGCGCACCCCCCCAGCATCCTGGGGGCCCCCCCTGCCCCCAAAAAACCTTGTACAGTCTGGAA
>WEIV01006782.1:0-15215 GCA_013390005.1 Calyptomena viridis
ACAGGTCCATACTGGCTGCCAGTGAAACGCATCTGACCTGCAAACACCTGATCGAGATGGGCAGAAGCCTACAAATTGTTGCCGTCTCCATCAAGCTGTTACTACTTATACCCTTGTTATTCTGCTTTGTCAACGGAGCAACTTACTGGGCTCATCTACTTAATCCACCTCTGTTTCGGCCAGTAACCTGGTGAGATTCAGAATGTTCGATCGTTAACTCCAACACAGCCTGCATCGGGGGACAGTGGCTATAGCCAATGAACTCTGACTTGGAAGAAAATGTTACCTTGCTGAATGTAACCTATTACACAGATACTCCTCTGATTTTTATGACAACACGGACTAATAACGCCCGTAATATTTGCCTTCCTTTTCAGGCACAGCCTCATGTTATTGGATTGTGGGTATCCAAAGATCAAACAAACTATATTGAGATCAGCCTCCCTGGGTGTAGAGGTGAGTATGTGAACATGTCATATCATCCTGCATTGCCGACTTGTTTAGTAATGAAATATCAATCTTTACATCAGTTACAATGGAAACCCTGTTTAGACCATATACCGAGATGATTTAATCTCACATACGGAACAGCTATAGATTGGGGTCCAAATGGAACTCATGTAGGGAATTTCACCTGGTTTAATGGTGGACCATCAGGCCCAGTGTTGCAATTGTTTGTTTCTAACTCTTTAAATCGGTCAGCTATTAAGTATAATCTATGGTGTTTAGCTCTTCCGTTTATTAATCGCACAAGGTTTTTAATCACTCGAGATGCTACTCACTTAATGTATCGCTTTGAATCGTATGCATTTCTCACCCTTATGTGTTTGGTCTTGCCTTTAACATCAAAATTGATACACAGAACCTTTCATATCACATAACAGCTGGAAAAAATTATATTTAAAACTTGTGTTATACCCGAGGATGTAGACTCCACAGTTAGCCCATTTCCATTTAAACAGTGTGCTGAGGCTTGGATTCCAGTAAACTTAACTTGGCCTTGGGAAAGTGAAAACAGATTAGATCATTTAGTTTGGATTATCAACACAGAGCTTAATGATAAGAAACACCGTGTAAAACGATTCTTGTGATGGTTTTTATTTGCTTTAATTTCAACTGTTGTTATTTTAGCCACCGCTTATGCAACTGTAGCTGCTTTGACAAAATTGGTGCAAACATTGGTGAAGCATTGATGAATGTTACATGAGAATTTGAAACACAAGAAGTCATAGATGAAGAGATAATGGTTAGCTTAGATGCTTTAGAAGCTGCAGTATTTTGGGTAGGTGATAAAGAGCCACTGAGGACACACTCAGCATTACAATGTGACTGGGAATGCTGTAAACAAGACGTTTGTAACTCCGCTGCCATGGAATGAAACCAAGCACGATTGGGATATGGTTAAACAGCACCTGCAGGGAGCATTTGATGCATCCCTAAAGGGTCGACTGATGTCCTTAAAATTACAACTGAAATATCAATTGGAACAGTTGCAATTGTTGCAAACAAAATCTGTCCTGGAAACATTGAAAAATGATCTCACGTGGCTTAATCAAAAAATTTGGTTTACAGGCTTGAACTTACGCACATGGGTCTTTGTGGGAATTGCATTTTTAATTGTATGCGTGTTTTCCATCATTCCTGCTATTCTTTTCTCAACAATTCGTTCAGTACGATCTACACAAAAATGAGTTATGCTATCCCTTATTTCAAAACAAAAGAAGGGGAATTGTAGGAATGCAAAACCACGAAAAAAATGTAACTTGGATATTAGTCATTATAATGTTTCAAAATAGACGAAAAACCTTGGTTGCTTTGAGCAGCTGTAGTTCCAGTATCTTTAAAAATAACTCTTGTAAACACTGATAGTAATAAGTTACTGTGGTGGCTGTGTGAGAATTGTTATTGCTAGACATAGTTGCTGCTTGCTGCTTCTGCTTCTGTAAGTACAAATATAGCTGTGTGATTGTAATAAACTGATTTGGCTTGTCTGCTGGGTCCATATGCATGCTTCACAACAGATGGGGCCGTTAGGATTCCCTGCTCTAAGATGGCTGTGCAGGGGAGGGGTGGGAAGCACCAGTGAGTGCTGAAGACAAGAGGGTTGGGGGGTAGAGTAGTTCTGCCTTTTCTCCCTCCTCACTCTGGACAACAAAAACTCTGTGGGTGACCAGCCCAGCTTGCTGGTTTTTAGGAGAGGGTCCCAGCACTACCTCACTGGGCTTGAGAGGGAAAAAAGGTAGAAAAAGAGTAACAGTTCTGCATATTGGATATAGAACCCCATTAGACATTGTGTCATTCAATTTATTCATGTTTGTCTGGTACATATTCATGCAAGAGTATATGCCTTTCATAGGTGTTCTTTTTAACATGAGTACTAAAACCAGGATAGCTATGGCTACTGTTGAATTCGTAGTTTGGGTTCATGGAGTTGTGAATTCCATGCCTATAAGTCTCATCTGGAATGTGCTTTCAGGATTGTCTTCCTGTCCTAACCTATGCTGTTACCTCTGGGCATTTAGTGATAACAGCACCCAGTATGGGGGAGGGATGCAAGGGAGGGTTTTTCCCAATCCATTACCAATTTAACAATTTTCCTTTTACCCATTTTCCCTTCAGGTTGACTACAACAGCTTTTGGGAAGTTTAAATTCTCTCTGGATGCTAGAGATATCTTACTCTTTGGGTTATGTGTCCAAGTTTGCATCATTATGGTTTATCTTATGCATGAAGCTAGGGTCAGGACCCTTCGGGAATGTGCTCAGAAGCCCGCCCTAGGGGTGGAAAGCTTCGAGTGGTATGGGTTGTGGGAGTGTCACCGTTTAAGAGGACAGGAAAATAGTTTAATATTAAATTTACAAGACTTTGATTGAGTATAAAGATAGAAAAACTTTTATTGAAACAAAAAGGTAAAAATATATATTATGTATTTAAACACCCTTATTTATACAATATAAACCAGTAAATTAAATTGAATATCGACACACAAGAACAACGAGTAGCCAGGAAAACAACAAAACAATCCTTCTCAATGAGTGATNGGGAAAGGAACAGGCAGGGGGCTAGAGGTGAGCAGGAAGGAGGGCAGGGTAATTTTTCCGGCCAACCAGAAGCACGCAGTGCAGGAGGGATTCAAACTGATGGCTAAAAGCTGCTCTACTGGTCGTCGGCAAAAACGGTACCCAAGGTCCTGGTGCACGTGGTCCTGTCAAGATGGCGGTGGCGAGGTCCCAGGCAGTACGTCCTCCTCCCAGCTCAGCAGGTAGCTCCAGAACACGAGGTTTGGGGAGGGCAGCCTATTTATACCCTCTGTCCCATCCCAGAATTCCCTGCGTCTCACGCATGCGCATATGTCTCATTCTGCCCCTTCTCCCCGCCCTGGAGAGGTGTAGCCTTTTCTTCCATTGGACTATCGCCATTCCCGTCCACTTCCAGTTTTGTCCAGCAGGAAGTTCTTTTGTCTCCTTGCCATGTGCTTTGTCCAAAGATGGCGGCTACCCCCGCCTCAGGCCACCCCGGCTGCCCCCTAGCCACTGGGGGGTACAGGGCTCGGGCATCCCACGGCCTCCCGCTGGGCTGGGGAGGGCCGCGGGTGGTGGGCTCAGGAGCTGCGTGCACCGCGAGCAGTGCTGTGCTGCAGAGTGCAGGGGGTGGGGGGGGTCCCCCTGGACCGATCCCGGCTGTGGGGTGGCCGTGGGCACGAGGCCTCCGTGTGGGGTAAGTGGGGGCTGGGCTGTGACTGCGCCGGGGTCTCACTGGGCTGGGGCAGCTCATAGTGGCTTTGGCCACTGCATACAGAAAGATGCTTGGAATGGTGCAGCACCGCCAGGAGGAAAAGGAAGGGAAGAAAACGCCTGACACCGTGGCAACTCAGGCTGTAGCTAAACCAGAAGAACAGTCCAAGCCAATAGAAGTTGCCCCTATCCAAAAAAGGAAATATAAGACTAAATCAGTTCATCCAGTGGATGATGATGGGGAGGCGGGACCCTCACAAACAGTAGACTGAATAATCACTGAATTCCTGTCCTTTTATAATCTCCACAATTTGTGGAAAGATGTTACTCAATGCCTGGGCGAGCCCATTTTGACCTGGTTGATCCAAGTTTGGAATCTTATGGGTGAGGGCGTGCAACTTGATCGTACTGAAGTAAGGTTTTGGGATCTCTGGCCCAGGATGTGGGTATTGAGCAAGCATTTGTGAGGGAGTCAAAACCCTTTTCATCTCTGGGTGCAGCTTCTAACAAGCATAAGAGAGAGGTTTGTTTACAAGGATGGCCTGCAGGAGCATCATAATAAATGGGCCTGGGACACCATGGAGGAAGGGATCCAATGCCTGAGGGAAATGGCACTGTTGGAGGCACTTTTCGGAAGGGATGAGGAATCCAATAGCGACCCTGACAAGGTCAAGTGCACATCGCAGATGTGGTGGAGCCTTGGATGCCAGGGCCATTCGTATATTCCAGGTTCCTGACATCGATGCATTGGAAAGAAAACTGAGAGACAGTGGGCTCTATAATGAGTAAACTCAGGACATATGATAGCATTGTCCATGCCCCTTTACAGCCCCATATCTCTACCATAGAGACATTGGTTGAGAGTCTCAAGGCACTAGCTAGAGAAGTAAAAGATGAACAGAAAAAGCCCAGAGAGGAGATTAAAGAGAGCATTGTCATTGTGTCTCCAGTGCAAGCTAGAGCCCCTGCTGTCTGGAACAGGCATCCCCCAGCTAGGGAGAGGGGATACACCACACAGGCAAACCTGTGGTTTTTCCTACATGAACATGGGGAAGATATGAGGAAGTGGGATAGAAATCCCACCAATGTTTTATCAGCACGGGTACAAGAGTTAAAAGGAAAAATGACCAGAGGCAATTCCACAAGGGTGGATGTAGCTCCAGTCTCTTGTGAGCAAGCCCCTAGACAGAACCAGAGGGGCAATAACGTCTTCTCCCCTGGAAGGGACCTCCTGTATGTATTCACAGGAGGAAGGCTATGATTGCCAAGACCAGTAGTAGAGGGGCCCTGTCTCTAGACAGGTGGAGGCACGGGACAACCATGTCTATGGGACTGTGTGAATTCAATGGCCTGGCACATCAGAACAACAAGAATACAAAGCTTTGGTTGACGTTGGTGCACAATGCACTCTAATACCATCAAGGTATGTGGGGCCAGAGTCTATTACTATTGCTGGGGTGGCAAGGGGCTCTCAAGAGCTGACAGTGGTGGAAGCTGAAGTGAGTTTGACCAGGGAGGAGTGGCAAAAACACCCCATTGTGACTGGTCCAGATGCCTCAAGTATCTTGGTGTGACAGGTTGACCCTGACTTGGTGCCAAGTACCCGGACAGTCTCTCGCCCCTTACCAATAAGATGACAAAATCGTGGGTGTTAAGATCAGGCAGTTTAATACAAGCAAAGAAAAGATTTGCGCGCGCAAGAAGCAAAGAGAAGGCAGATCTAATCTCTACTTCCCATTCAACGAAGGTCAGGTCGCGTNCTCCAAGAAATGTTCAGAAGCTTTATTTATCTATAAGAAGGCTAATATCTATGCAGAGAGAACTTAAGCATCTAAGCACTAGCAAAAGCTCTAATACCTACCAGCAGACTCTGCATCCAGGGCTTCCCCAGGCAGACTGCCTGGAGAACCCTGGACACAAGGCTCTCTCTGGCCAGGTGTCTGACCAGGCAGGGGGTCTGCTCACAACATGTCTGCCTTCTAAGAAAGTCAGAATATGTCTGCTCTTCTTCTTGCGCAGTTACAGAAATATATATCAGACTATATTGTTTATATTAGTTGTCCAATGACCTGAGGCCAGGTTCTCCTGTCCAACCAAGGGGAATAAGGTCACAGCCAGTGAAAGCAACACTTCTGCTCATGCTCAGGAATATGTGGCCTGTAGAACAGGGCTACAAGCATATATTTCTATCTCTGTATATTATTGTTCTGTTACTTGGTATGTTCTGTCATATCCCCAGCCTCTCACCCCAAATGGTTTGTCCCCTCCCTTTTACTCCCTTCCCATTGGCTGGAGCCCCCTATAAGAACCATAGGCTGGAAATGGGAAGGGCTCTTCCCTGGTTATCTCTGATAAGCTTGGATCGTCCACAAGGGTTGATGCCTCTGGAGTGAATAAACTTATATTATATATAACCATGAAGAGTCATCAACACATCTTCATCCTCTGTGTCCTTCAGCCTACCCCCAGGGGAGTGCAGAGGCACACTCACCCCTCTACAAACCCTGAAGAAGGCCTCCTCCTACCGGTGCCCGAGGCACGGGCTGAAGAAGGAGCGAGGCAGGTCAGGGGAAAGCTACAACTCACCTTTCAACAGCCCCATTTGACCTGTGCGTAAGTCTAATGGAAAATGGAGACTGACAGTGGACTATCATGGCTTGAATTAAGTGACCCCATCGCTGAGTGCCATTGTGCCTGACATGCTGGAGCTTCAGTATGAATTGGAGTCCAAGACAGCAAAGTGATATGCCACTATTGACATTGCTAATGCATTTTTCTCCATTCCCTCAGCAGCACTGTGCAGGCCACAGTTTGCTTTCACCTGGAGAAGTGTGCAGTACACCTGGAACTGTTTCCCCCAGGGCTGGAAACATAGTTCCACCATCTGCCACGGACTGATCCAGGCTATGTTAGAGAAAGGTGATGCTCCAGAGCACCTGCAGTACATCGATGTCATCATCGAATGGGGGGACGCAGCAGCAGAAGTCTTTGAGAAAGGAGAGAAGATCATACAGATTCTCCTGAAAGCCGACTTTGCCATCAAATAGAGTAAGGTCAAGGGACCTGCACAAGAGATCAAATTCCTGGGAGTCAAGTGGCAAGATGAACGTCATCAGATCCCAACAGAAGTTGTCAACAAGATCACAGCAATGCCTCCATGAACCAGCAAGAAAGAAACACAAGCTTTCCTAGGTGCTGTACGTTTCTGGAGGATGCACATCCCAGAATATAGTCAGATCGTGAACCCTCTCTACCTGGTAACCCACCAGAAGAACGATTTCCACTGGGGTCCTAAACAACAGGCCTTTGAACAGATCAAATGGAAGATTGCTCATGCAGTAGCCCTTGAGCCAGTCAAGACATGACCAGATCTGAAGAACATGCTCTACTCTGCAGCTGGGGATAATGGTACTTCCTGGAGTCTCTGGCAGAAGGTGCCTAGTGAGACTCGAGGCTGACCACTTGGATTCTGGGGCTGAGGCTACAGAAGATCTGAGGCCAACTACACCCCAAAAGGGAAGGAGATTCTAGCAGCCTATGAAGGGGTTCGAGCTGCCTCAGAATTATTCGGCACAGAGACACAGCTTCTCCTGGCACCCCGACTACCAGTGCTGGGGTGGACGTTCAAGGGAAAGGCTCCCTCCACGCATCATACCACTGATGCTACATGAAGTGGTATCGGAAACCCTAATCACCCTGGAATCTTGGAGATAATCACCAACTGGCCCTAAGGTGAAGACTTTGGTCTGGCAGATGAAGATGAGGAAGAGAAGGTGGCATGTGCTGAGGAAGCTCCACCATACAACCAGCTTCCGGATGATGAAAAGCGCTACACTCTTTTCACAGACGATTCTTGTCGCATTGTAGGGACGGACCGAAAATGGAAAGCAGCTGTATGGAGCCCCACATGATGAGTTACAGAAGCCATCGAAGGACAAGGTGGATCAAGTCAATTTGCAGAGCTCAAAGCCGTGGAACTGTCCTTAGGCATTGCCAAGCAAGAGAGAGAAGTGGCCAAGGATTTACCTCTACACTGACACATGGATGGTGGCCAATGCTCTGTGGTGATGGCTAGAGAGATGGAAGAAGGTCAAGTGACAACGCAAAAGGAAACCCATCTGGGCTTCTGAAATGTGGCAAGACATCACTGCCAGGGTAGAGAAGCTGATCGTGAGAGTCCACCATGTAGATGCACATGTACCTAAGAGTCGAGCCAATGAGGAACACCTTAACAACAAACAGGCAGACCAAGCTGCCCAAGTGTCTTAGTTTTAAAACAATTGTGCAATTCAAATTTGAAAATAAGAGGCTGCAAACTATAGAAAAGGAAACAACAGATGTTTTATTAAATATATACATATATATATATATACACATGATAAAACACAGACCACCAAAACAATAACTGAAGAACAACTGAAAACTTGTAGTAAACCAAAAAGAATGACCCTCTCCCAACAGGATCAATTTTAACTCTTTTTCTAATTCCGTGGTCACAAGGAAATGGCCATCACAGCAAATGGCAGCTGAAACCCCCTGGCAGGATGCAGTCTGGGCAGAGTCGTAGGCAGATGCGTTCTCACCAGCTCCCCGGTTGAAAAGAGGGAAGAAAACTTTTGTGGACTGCAACTCCCTCCGAGGGGTGCAACCTCCAGTCCGGTGGGCAGCAGCATGACTGCTGCAGGGATGTGGGGGGTAAAGCCATGCAGCCTCCTCCAGTCTTGGGCCAAGAGTGAGAGAGAGTGTGTTCCCAGTTGTCTTGGGGTGACTTTATGATTATCCCATATTCGTCTCCTCTATGCCAGGAGGAAAAAAAAAAAACTAGCTAGAGAAATCTTTTCAAAACAATTCTACTGTCTCAAGGTCAATTTTTGCTATGTTACTGTGCAGTTTTGGTTTTGTTTTTTTCTTCGGCGGCCTAGGCTGAAGAGGGGGGAGGAAGACACTGGCCAGCTAGTTTTTTTTTCCAGGGAGAGTGCTGCCTGTTTTCTTCTAAAGGAAGAGACTTGGACTTTTGCATTTTCCTGGACTTTTTTTTTTTTATTTCTTCTTCTTCTCTCCTGGACTTGTTGGGACATCGGAGTGTTGAGACTTCACTGGGAGGCCTTTTCCACCGATTTGGCCTGGGGGGCCCCCCCCCACAATTGGCCTGGGACTCTGGAGAGGACTCTAGATCTTCCAGTCTTCCAGTGAGAGACTTCATCGTTTATTGTTATATATATATATGTATATATTATTTGGTGTTTGGTGTTATTGTTTTGGTTTTTTTTTTTCTTGCGTGTTGGTTGAATAAATAGTTTTCTTTTTTTTCCTTTTCACTTTCCTTTGAGGAAATATTTCTTTCCTCGTACCCGGTGGGAGAGGGTGATTGCGGCCTGTTTTTATCAGAGAATATTTATCCTTCTGAATATATTTGTTCCAAACCGGGACACGTCATCAGCCATGCGCCGGAAAACCCCCACTTCTCTTGCGCAGGACAGAGCGAGCCCTCTCCTTTGCGCAGGCTTTCCATGCTTCACTTCCCAATCCTACCTTTCCCACTGGTCACCCCAGCCATGCCCCCCGCACCAGCACCGTGGGCTCCAGCCACCACCGGCTGTGGCACCAACAGTGCAGTCCCATGGGTCACATGCGCAGGGACAGGTCCAGCCCTGCACCCGTTCAGCCCCAGCCACTCCTCTCCTGCTCCCGGTTGCTGCGGTGCCAGTGACATGAGGCGGAAGAAGTGGCGGAAGCGGCTGGAGCACACCAGGGACACGTGGCACTGGCAGCAGCAGTGTCCACACTACGTGACTGCCACTGCCAAGCCCCAGGCCTGCACACGCACCCTAAATTCCCCGCTGTCTGAGATGGGAAGGGGAAAAGTCAATTAAAAAACAGAATTAAAACTATAACACCAAGTCGAAATGCCACAGGTAGATCTAGACTGGCAGCACAAGGGAGAGTTGTTCCTAGCTCGATGGGCCCATGATGCCTCAGGTCATCAGGGAAGGCATACCACCTACAGATGGGCACGAGACTGAGGGGTGGATTTAACCATGGACATTACCTCACAGGTTATCCACTAGTGTGAGACATGCACTGCAATTAAGCAGGCTAAAAGAGTGAAGCCCCTGTGGTATGGTGGGAGGTGGACCAAATACAGGTATGGAGAGGCCTCGCAGACTAATTACATCACGCTGCCACAGACACACCAAGGTAAGTCCTATGTGCTCACCATGGTGAAAGCAACCACTGAATGGCTGGAGACATACCCTGTGCCTCATGCCACTGCCTGGAACACCATCCTGGGCCTTGAAAAACAAGTCCTATGGCAAAACAGTACCCCAGAATGAACTGAGTCTGACAATGGGACTCATTTCAAGAATAGCCTAGCTACCACCTGGGCTAAAGAGCATGGTATTGAGTGGGTGTATCATATTCCCTATCATGCAGGTTGAAAGGTGTAATGGGCTCTTAAAAACTACCTGAAAGGCATTGGGCGGGAGGACTTTCAAGCATTGGGATCAGCATCTAGCAAAGGCTACTTGGCTAGTCAACACCAGAGGCTCTGTCAACTGAGCCGGCCCTGCCTAGTCAGAGTCCCTTCACACCACAGACGGAGATAAAGTCACTGTAGTGCACCTGAGAGGTATGTTGGAAAAACAGTTTGGATTAATCCCGCCTCAAGCAAAGACAAACCCATTCATGGGATTGTTTTTGCTCAAGGATTGGGTTGTAATTGGTGGGTGATGAAGAAAGATTGAGAAACATGATGTATATCTCAAGGGGACCTAATCTTTGGGTAAACCATCCATAACACCTGTTATCTGTTTAATCTTGCCTGTTGATTTTTTCCCTTTGTCCTGGCTGCAGCATGGGCTGGGCCATTGCCAGGAGCTGGCAGGGCCAAACCGGGTGGCATGGGACTGGGCTGGTCCCTGCACATGTGGCCTGTGGGTGCTGTGGGCCACCACCTGTGCCTGGCTCCAAGCCACCACACCCCACAGGCTTCTCACTGCCTGCCGTTGCGGGGTCACCCTCTCCCCACGTGGCTGGTCTATTCTCCAGAACGCCTTTGCCCCCGGCTGTGACTATGCTGCCTGGGGCCTGAGCGCTGTGGGCGGCGGGCTGCTCTGCTCCTCCCCACTCCAGGAGGCCATGCCATGCTGGGGGCCGGACTGTGCTGAGCCAGTGATGGGGCAGCGCGGCAGTGGCACGGTGGAAAGCACGCAAGGAACTCATGGGATTTCCGCCACACAGGGAATCACAAGAAGTCGGAAACCAGAACTGGCCCCCCCACCCCGGCTCGCTCCCTCTCTCTGGTCGCAGCACTGGTGGTGTGCGGACATGCGTGACAGCTTCTAGCCCAGCTGGCGGTGAGCAGCGTGTTTCTTCTTCCCACTTCACTCTCTCTTGGCTTCCTCCAGGAAGGCAATGTAGTCTCACCTCTTAGCATCTCTACAACAGCCCTTCCGCAGTTTGCCTGCCCATGACTCAGCCCAAATGGTACTTTGCCAGCTCTGTGGTCGCCATTTCTTCCCAGTGAAACAATGAGGAATAAATAAAACTCCATAACTTTTGAAAGTTATAAAGTGGGTATGTATTCAGCGCTGGACACAAGGGAGATAATTCTCCAAAGACTTGTGTGCCTAGCTTTGATTGAACCATATTTTTATTTACAAAGGTGTTCCATATGCATTGGGTTATGCAACTTTTTCATGCATATTCAACCCTTGGCCCCACCTGTCCTTGCTTCATATGTTAATTAGGTCCACGCCCTTCTGAGCATTCGTTCTTTGTGCTGGTGGTCCCACAGAAGCCTTTTTTGGTGGTCTTGAGGCCGAAGTCTTGTAGTCTTCTTCAGTATGAACTTTTGAACCTTCCTCCTCTGCACATGCGCTCTAGTCCTTGCTACTTATCTTGATTGTAGATGTTGATTCTGGCTAGCTTTGTCTACAGAGGCCTTCTTTATCTGTCTCTTGCATTCTTTTAGTCTCCCTTGGTATTATCTTTTAATTACCAGGGAGCTTTAGAAATTTGCATTTTCTTAGCCCTTTGTATCATGGCAAATGTTTAATTCATGTTGCTAACTTAAGCAAAACCCCCAAGACCTCTGTTTCACCAGCAGCTTCCATCTCCACATGAACGAGATTTTAACAGAGATTTAAAAGTAAACCCACGCAGGAAAAGACATTCCTTTTCATTTTCACTGCAGGTTTTTTTTTTTTCAGTTGTTTCTGGAAATATTTGTGTTCTGTGTTTTTCTCATTTATATATATAAATAGATATAAATATTGACACATACATATATTTTATATATATACACATTTAATAAAAAGCTGCTATCTTTCTTCTGTCTTTTCGTGGTCTCGTGTTTGAGATTTCAAATTGCATAAATGTCTTTAAACCAAGACAACACTGTGCCTGTATCTCTATCTGTATGTATATATTTGTACATGTGTATATAGTTGAAATAATGCATGCATGGATATAGTTGGAAGTTTAAGTTCGATATAGTATGTTGGTATGGGAAAATTTGGGGTGGATAATGTTATGGATTAGATTCCTTTTGGTGAAATTTTCCCATTACTACCATGACATGTTAGCAAAACTGAGGAAGGGAAAAGGTAACCCACTAAGCTGAGAACAGAATTCTTCAGTGGGGAGTGGGGTGGAAGACTTCATTGTTTTCAGCCTGAGAGCTAATGACTCCATATCATCAGGTGGCAGGGAGATTCCTGCTCTAGATGGCTGTGCAGAGGAGGGGTGGGCAACACTGGTGAGTGCCAAAGACAAGAGGTCTTTTCTCCCCCCCTCACTCTGGACAGTAAAACCTATGTGGGTGACCAGCCCAGCTCGCTGGTTTTCGGGAGCGGACCCTGGCGCTGCCTCGCCGGTGCTGTTTCTCCCTGCTCTCTCCCTATTGCCCTGGCACATGGTGAAAAGGTCCTGACTGCTTCCCCATGACTAGATCACCTCTGCTGATGTTGCTGCCTGGCCCAGTCCAGCTCCCGTGTCCAGGTGGGCTCCACAGCAACCCTGGAGAGAGAGAGAGTCGTGCCTGCACTGGTCCTCGCTCAGAGCCAGCTTGTCTGGCCCTCCCCATCTCCCACTGTTTCTGTATTAGACAAGTGACTCTCGCCCACCTCAAGAGCAAAACGGGGGAACCCCTGATATGAAGCTTGTATAAATTTGTTAGAAAAATTCATATGATTAAAGCGATATATATATATACTATGTACAAGCCTTGTAAAAAATCATGTAGCTAAAGTAAATAATTTTGTTACTAAGTAAGCCCACTTTGTGCACCTCAACCCTGGTGTAAGCTGAAGCAAACGTATATTTCCTGATAAGAACAGAAAGGCAAACTTAACCAACCAAGTCAGCTCTTCAGCAAGTCCAGAGTTTGGAACAACAAACCATGGTTTTAACACACCTGCGCAAAAGACGAGGTCACCAAAAGGACATCCTGGAATCTATTAAAAAGAGCACTACTCACAGCACCAGGAGGCACAGAGTAAGCGCAGAACTGATAAAAGCTAATTACAATATGAAGCAGGGAAGGCAGGGTCAGGATATTAATATGTATAGGCGAATTGAGAAATCTAATGAATATGTGTATCTCCGGCTGATATAAGGAAGTCGCGCAGACCTGCCAGGACACATAGTTTTGAGAAATGATTCCACATGTGTCCCAGCTGGAATAAAACATACCTCTCTTACAATTTTGAATTGTGAGAGTCATTCCATGAGTCACCCCCAGATATGTGGTGAGCCTTCAGGACCTGCCTGTTTCCCCTACAGCTGTGACCACACCGAGGAAAAATACATGATGGGCAGGGGGTAGTGTTTGTTGGGGTGATATTTCTTGTTACTGTCGTGTTACTGTTTGTTCCTTTTTTTATTATTCTATATATAGTAAATAATTGTTACTTCCTTTTTCTACATTTTTTACTTGAAAGCCTCTTGATTCGAAGGGTATAGTAAAGTGGAGGAGGAGTTTCTTTCCATTCCAGGAAGGTTCCCACTTTCCCTGGCAGATATTGTCTTAACCTTTGACAGTGCTGCTTTCGCCAGTCCTCCAGCTCTTTTGACAGCTGATTCCTGAATAAAGTTGAACTATTCTCGAAACCCTGGGGCAGAATGGCCCAGGTAAACTGAGTTCTCCCCATTTCAGGATTGTTCCTTCCAAGAGCAAAGAGCTCCTGGCTTTCTTTATTCAAGAGAATGCACGAGGANATATGGATCTGTAATCCCCTCATTACCTCACACCCAAGCCTGGGCTGTTCCAGAGCTGTATTCCCCTCCCACTGTAATCCTATCCTTACCCTCCCACTCTCCCCAAATATGGACCCCGCCCCTGACCACTCCTACCCCTCCTAAACCACTCCCACCTCCCCTTCCTATTGGGCATTCCCTAATCCCCTCCCAGAAACCTGGACCCCCTTATAAACCCGTGCAGACAGGAAGTCAGGTCAGATTCTGTCCTGGGCTTCCTTGGTGATTGATCTCCTCTGGGGCCTTTCAGCAACAGAGAATCAATAAACCGAAAGTGTCCAAGCAGGGTCTCCTTGTGACCTTTTTACCCTTCATTGATGTATTCCTGGACTGACTGAGCTGGCAGAAGTGGATTTGGACTAAGAACTAAACCCAGGAATCGCATCAAGCTTCAGGGTTTTCCAACAGGTCTCTGCTTATCAAAGGTTTTAGATGACTCAGCAAATAGAGAGATTGATCAGTTCCAGTCTGTTTTTCCCCCAAACGGTGTCTTGTACTAGTGTTTACAAAAAGTTTATTCTCACTCTCCTTAGCTCACCTGTGTCTTGTGTCACAGCACCTCCAAACTTAGCTTGTGTGTGTCCTGCAATAGGGCCTACCAGCTGTCGCTCAACGGGTTTCATAGCAACCACCCCTCCCATAGCAATCGCACCCGCAGCCATGTTCGCAGATACAGCCGCTGGAGCTACAGCTGTGTTTGCAGTGGCTGCTTTCACCGCATATGCGCGAGCGGCACTGGTTGCTCTCCAGGCAGTGCTGCCAGCGCTGACCCTCCTTTCCCCGTCACTGCACTCAGTTTCCCCCAAAGAGCCCATGGTTTTAGCGGCTTCACCGCTTGTCACGGCAGAGGCTTCTCTCTCCGTCTCCCCTTTCGGAGCTGGCGGGGCAGGAGCCTTGCCTGACATCATAGCAGAGGCAGGGCCATCCCAGCCTGGCAGGTAGAGAACTCCACCCACAGGCATGGAGGAGGCAGGGTCATGCAAACTCCCCGGGGCAGGACAGGGCCAGCCCAGCAGTGGGGCAGGAATCAAGGCTTCTGGGACAGAAGCCATGTCTCCGCTCACAATGGCGGACGCTTTCTCCTCTCTGCTCCCGTCTCCAGCTGCAAAGGTGTCTTTGGCCAGATTACTTGCCGAGGCGGTGGCGGAGGAGTCGGAGGCACTGCCTCCCGCAGTGGTCCTGGCAATGTTGATTTGCAAAACAAACCCCAACACTCCAAAGA
>WEIV01006783.1:1415-14176 GCA_013390005.1 Calyptomena viridis
CCACTATATGCCTTTATTATAAGAACAGCATCTGAATTTTGCAGATTTCCAACAGGCTGTGAATTTTAGCTGACTGTAGCCCTTTATTGTAATAGGCTGCTTCCCGATAACAGATGTATGACTGACATCAATGCAAATCACACCTGAGCTGCTTTCCTTTAGTCTGAATAACATACACATAAGTTTAAATTTCAGTGATGGTTGTAATTCTGTTGAAGAGCTGGGACAGACTCCGCAATAACTAGCTCACAACTACTCAAAGAAAGTAACACATGCTGCAAGGAAATATATCATGCTTTGCAGTGTCAGTGTATTCTTTGTTTTCTAAGGTACCATTCCCTGGATCAGTACCTTTAACTGGAACCACTGACAAACAATGTCATTTGTGCCACAATGTGAGCAAGTCAGAATGCACTGGCATTTCACTGGTTCTATCATGAGATATCAAAATGTGAGGGAAAATGATAACTTTCTGAGTTATAAGCTTCATACTATAAAGACTAAATGTAGCTCCCCACATATGAGGTAAATAAGGACTATGTTGATAACAGACTTTAAGAAACATGGACCATGTAGACAATACAGCCCACACAGCCAACAGAACAATATCATACCCTAACGTAAATCCCTACACCTGTTGGCACCATGCATATTGATGCATACCTACACTCACTCTCCTCAAACTACTATGGGTGGTTAGATAGATCTCACACAGACAGCTGCATGAGAGTGTCCATCTGGAGCTGAATCCCACTACCAGTTTCCAGACATGAGAATGACAGACATAGGTGGTGAGAAGCAACCATCCCGCACATGAAATACAGTACTTTATTTTGTTCTTTAATTTCCTGGCACAATCGATTCTACAGTTTTATAGAATTCATTAGTTCATTGTTAATTTTTCTGTGGAGCTTATACTCCACAGAAAAATTAACAATGAACTAACAAAATTTCATGCAAACAGGAAGAACTGAATTTATAAACTATCATTAAAGTGAACACACTGTGTAGCATTACACCTGCATAATAGTCTGATATTCTATTGTCTTGAAAAATTAGTGCATGTCATTGAAAGCACAGATGGATGATTCAAAGTATACGTCATATGCAAAATTGGCAGAATCTTTAGTCTTCCAACTAGTTGCATTTGTCATATCTCTTATGTCAAATATTAAACTGCAGAACATATTTTAGGTTTCAAGCTTGAAACAAAGATCCTCTCATCCCATTATCAAAGAAAAAAATTACATTACTGGGACCTATGGAGGGAGAGCAAATTATCTAGAAACCTGTGCCATTTTGGTAGCAAGAGGTAACATTTACATGTCTTGTTACACCCCCCCTTGCTCAGGCCGAAACAACCTGTCATTTTATAACCCCTTAAAATTTCTCACTGGAAAAATATTTCCATTTCCTTCTGCTAAAAATTTTCCCCAAAGTTTCATTTCGATGTTGAATTTTAATTTTCTTAAGAAGAAAATGATATATTTAATGGACCACAGCTGTCTGTAAAGTACATATTTGATAGGCATACAGTACTAATTTGGAAAATGAGTATGATTTACTTGATGAGTCACAATGAATCTCTGTAAATATATATCCAAGTTCTTTACTAGACTAGTCTTGCAAGCTATATGACAGAAATCATTCTTTAACACATGAATATCTTCCCTGAAGAAGAATGGAGGCCAACACTAACACCTCCATCTTCCTTCCTGTTTTCATGATTTTGGTTGATGAAGCGCAGAAATAAGATATTGTCAGAGGGCAAGTACAGAATGCAACAGATTTTCCCAGTTTAACCTATTTTGTAGAATAGAAATCCCATGTCATGGCAATGGACAGCCCCTGCTGAAGATGAAATAGCAGCTCCATTAAAGGCAGCTCCTCAGGCACTTGCCTGTTTATGAACAAGGGGAACAGCTCTGCCAACCTGCAGCACATGCCTGGCTGCTCTCTCTCCTTTAGGTCCTGTAAACATGTGTTTACCTGATTATGTGTCAGGAGAAAACATGGATATTGAATCTTGGGGAAGAGGCAGGATGGGCAGAATAAGGAGGAAAAAACTGCATGAACGCATCTGAGCATTACAGAATCACAGTATCAATTAAGTTGGGAAAGACCTCTGAGATCGAGTGCAACCTACAACACAACACCACCATGTCAACTAGATCATGGAACTAAGTGCCACATCCAGTCTTTCCTTAAAGATCTCCAGGGATGGTGACTCCACCATATCCCTGGGCAGTCCATTCCAATAATTAATCACCCTTTCTGTGAAGAAATTCCTCCTAATGTCCAACCTGATTAGATGGTGAACAACACTGATTACTTTAATCACTACTTGACAGAACAATCCTGTTTATGAGGCTTCCCTCTCAGCTTTATTTTGAGGAAAATTGTACAGAACAATTCTGGTAGTATCAAGAAATCTTGGATTTCCTAGATTTGAATGTGCAGAAAGAAAAGGAAGGTGTTTTGCATCAAGTGAACCTCCATCTAACAAAGACATTTGAATAATTAGCGCAGCACATTGCCAGAGATACAACATTTCAAACTCAAATCTGAAAACATATCTATTGATAGCATTAATTTAAGATAATCAGGTGACTAATTGGGTGAATAATATTGTTAATGAATAGAAAAGGAAGTTGAGATTGTAATCTCAGCTCCTAAAAATGCACTAGGCAGAACACTGAATACTACGCCATAATGATTGCATACTTGCTTCTTATTTCCTAATATAAAAGGCTGAAGTGTTGAAAATTAAGAGACAGTATGTTTTATTACCATCATAAGCCATCAAGCTATTTTAAAGCTGTTGATTTTTTGTGCGTTTCTTCATTTTATAAAGAAAACAAAAACTTCTCAAACCAGTACAACCCAGGCTCAAAGGAGGCATTTCTTTGAGCAGTTTCTCACAGAAAGTAGAATAATGAAATGAAAATCACTTCATGTACCTAAGGCAGGTACACGTTGTACAGATAGAAAATCAAGGCTATGGTAACAGTGTGGCAAAATATTTAAGACATAAGCACTTGAACAACTTTAAATACATGAGTAACTCCTGTGAGTGTAATTGGATTCATCCTGTTTACATGAACAGGATTTTCTGAAGGTGTTTCAGAGAAGACAATTCAGAGTATTGTTTTTGATTTTATTTGAAGACAATCAAAACATACTTCAAGAAAGAGGATAGAAGAGAAAGATTTTCTGTAGATAGTTTCCAGCTTATTGTTTTTAATTATTTCACCAATGCTGGTGCTTTTCAGTTAGGTTAATAATTATACACTATGGTGCCTAATGTTCTGTGTAGAGCTCTCTAAAAAATAAATTAACAGTTGTAAAATTATACCTTAACTATATCTATTTTTTCCTTAAATATTTTTCAGGAGCAGAGACTAAGCCACTGCATAGCAGCAGAATGGTAGGCAACCAAGAAAAAAAAAAAATCCAAACCAGCTAATTTAACCTTAAGACTTACTATCAGATGCAAATTAATATTTTAAATTACATGAAGCAATTTCTCCTTTATTCTGTGGTCTGATACCATAGTAAGCTCTTCCTGTATATAAACTGATGAGAATAAAATCACCATCACCTTTAACATACAAGAAATTCCTACACCTGCTAATACTTAAGTTAGTCAAATGTTAATTAGCATCTGTGAAAGGAAAACTGAAGATACTCCCGCAAATTTCAAAATCTGCTCTTTTTTTAAAAAAAAAAATTAGCCCCAAATTTAGATGATTATTAGAAGTGCACTACAAGATTGATTACTTAGTTTTTACTAACAATGATTAATATAGTCAAGAAGAATCACATACATTGTGTGTTAAACCTAACAGTCAGTGAGACAACTAGCTCTTGTATTAAAACCCTGGAGTTGTATTTACAACTCTAGATCCATTTTAGTAAAGCATGACTCCCTGATTATGTGAAATGACCCCAAACAAGTATAAATACAGTCTTTTTTAAAAATGAAAAAGCCACAAAGCCAGAAGAAGGTCATACTACAAAAGCAAGTTGCAGTTATGCCGTACTTTACAAGTCTAAGTGGAAACCACAATGCTCATAAGCCCTTGGTTACCTTCTGTGAAAGGATTAATTTCTGTTTTGCTGTTTCCTGAACCACACCCCAACCCTAGGTCAATATTTTGTTATTAAAAATAAGTAGTTCACACAATGATCTCAGATGTCGGGAATCATTTTAGAAACATCACAGGCACTTGAACGTATATTAAAAGCATTTTTCAGAAGCTGCTACAGCATTTTATTTTTGGAATAAAATAAAAGAGCAACGTTAGATGTAGGTTTCCCTCGGCTTTGGAGGATGGAAGGGATTAACAGAGGTCACAAGACGAGAATGGAAGAAGAAATGGAAATAAGAGTACTACTGGATGTAGATTATCCTTTCCCTTGGCAGTGGTTAGAGGTTTCTACAAGAGGAAAATGGATTGACTACTTGCTGCATGCTCCCAACAGTTACTCCAACAGGAGGATGAGTACAGTAAAAATGGGATTTTCCTATTCTCTTTGTTAAGAGTAAGAATAAGGCTAGATGTCCTCTATACAGAATTTGGTTTACTGTAAAACTTAGCTCCTTCAGGCTAAGAGTTACTGGAATGGTTGGGTAGGACTCTACATGCTCCTTGTTTTACTAAAGGATTTGGAATTAAGCTGAGAAATGTCTATCATGCAGTTACATGCTGCTTCTTTGGAGAGAATATATATTAAAAAGAAGATTTCAGTGCATAAATCTCAAGGCAAAGCTGAACTGGATTTACAATTCCAATTATTACAGACAAAGTTATGGCAACTGCCTATCAGGTACTTCATATAGTGTTGTGGCTTAACCCCAACCAGCAACTCAGCCCCCCGCAGCTGCTCAATTACTTCCTTCAGTGGGATGGGGAAGAGAATTGGAACATTAACAGTGAGAAAACTCACTAGTTGAGATAAACATAGTTTGACCAGCAGGTCAAGGGAGGCAACTCTCCCTCTTTATACTGCTGCCAGAGAATTTGTAGTTGCTCCATCCTTAAAAGTGTTCGAGGCCAGGTTGGGTGGGACCTAGAGCAACTTGGTCTAATGGAAGGTGGCCCTGTGCATGACAGGGGCATTGGAACTGAATGATCTTCAAGGTCCCTTCTAAACAAATCAATGTATGATTCTATGATAAGTAAAGCAAATCTGGGCAGGCAAGGAAAGCAAAACAAGGAATTCATTTCTCACTTCCCATGGGCAGGCAGATGTTCAGCCATCCTCAGGAAAGCTAGACTCCACCACGCCTGATGGTAACTTGGTGTCCTGGTTTGGAACAAATATATTCAGAGGGATAAATATTCTCTGATAAAAACAGGCCGCAATCACCCTCTCCCACCAGGTTCGAGGAAAGAAATATTTCCTCGACAGAAAGTGAAAGGGAAAAAAAGAACTATTTATTTAACCAACACACAAGAGAAAAATAACAGTATCACCAAACACCAAATAATATATATATAAAAATAAACAATGAAGTCTCTCACTGGAAGACTGNTGCACCTCAGATTCTTCACTGGTGGGTTGGGCTGAAGAGCAGACAAGGCCTTGACCCTGTTTAAGCTCTGCTCAGCAATAACAAAAGCATCCCTGAGTTACCCACACTGTTCCCAGCACAAATACAAGCCACAGCCCCATACCACAGAATCACAGAATTAACTAGGTTGGAAAAGACCTTTGAGATCATCTAGTCTAACCTATTACCTAACACCATCTCACCAACTAAACCATGGCACTACATGTCAAGACTAAGTGTCTTTTTTTAAACACTTCCACGGACAGTGACTCCACCACCTCCCTGGGCAGGCAATTCCAACGGCAAATTACTCTCTCTGTGAAGAATTTTTTCCTAACATCAAGCCTAAACTTCCCCTGGTGTAGATCGAGACTGTCCTCTCATTCCATCACTGGTTGCCTGGGAGAAGAGACCAACCCCCACCTGGCTACAACCTCCTTTCAGGCAGTTGTAGAGTGATTAAGGTCTCCCCTGAGCCTCCTCTTCTCCAGACTAAATAATCCCAGCTCCCTCAGCCGCTCTTCACAGGGCTTGTGTTCTAGACCTCTTACCAGCCTTGTTGCCCCTCACTGGACATGCAGCAGCACCTCAACATCTTTCTCAAATTGAGAAGCCCAGAACTGGACACAGTACTCAAGATACAGCCTAAGCAGCTTCTATGAAGAAAATTAACTCTACCCTGAACAAAATCAGCACAGATAGAAAAGTAATTCTTCATCAAAAACATGTTGCTGATTTATAATTCTTTTTAACTGTAACTAGGATGAACAACGTAGATGTAAATGTAGGACTGAGTCTGGTATCCTTTCTATCACTTAAAAACAAGAATGAATCATGTTCATAAGGACATCACCCATACAAGTTCCACTGGACTGGAAAACCCCTCACTGCTTACACAGATCTTGGTACAAATAAGGGCAGTGGGTGATGCAAGTTACAATTCTCTTCTGCAGCACAGGCATAACAAAAAGTTCCACATTTGCAAGAGCATAACCCATCACACCCTGAATATTTGATAGACTGTAAACACAGTGAACACAGTACTGCAATAAACAAGGATTTTTAAAAAGTCTGCATTTAACTCCATTTGGAATTGAAAGCCTTTTCCTAAAAATATTAAGCTATGCACTTTGCAAGTTGTTATTCTAAAATTTCAAATACAAACTCATCGAAAACAATACTGTAATTAGTGCCTTCTTATTAAGTCCATGGATATTGTCAAAGTTAGAGAAAAAGCTCTATATGAATTTCAAAAAAACAGTGTAGTATTATGCATTTTCTAGGAGGGTAGGAAATTTAACATTACATGACAGGCCTTTGGGCCTGATAAGTATATTATGAAGTAGTACTGGGAGTAATGTGGGTGTTTCTGACTATCAGATTTACAGGGAACACAATGCAAAGAGTCAAAGTGTGTAACAGATGGCACTAGAAATGAGTCAGGTTCTCTGAATGCAAGACATGATACAACTGTACTAAAATTATTTTCTAGAGTTCAAAAAAACAGGAAACTGAACAGATATGTAAAATAAATGAGAAAATAAACACGTATGCCAGTGAGCTGCTTGAGATTACACCCAACATCCAGGTATCACACGATATTAGTGAAATAACAGGAGGGCAGTATATCTAAAGACTGAACCTAGGCTTAATGCAAGGTGACTTAAGTGTAATTCTCTCCCAGCATGGTCAGAAACAGAAGCTTTGTATACCATTTAAATGCTGAGCAGAGAGAAAGAAAGTCAAAAGTTCAACTCCTGTGCAAATTTAACACTAATTGCAATTTATAGGGTTATATAGACTCAGTCTTCTGAGATCTGATCTAGAACCAAATGGAGGAATTTTCAAAGGCACACAAGTGAGTTGAACCCCCATTTTCCCTGCCTTTTGCCCCTCAATTCTTTCTGCCTTCAACATTTCTTGTGTTTATTACTGTTCTTACAACGCTGATGTGTATGGGAATACATCTCATAAATAAACGAATTTACAACACAACTCACCAGTGAAGTACAAATGTTTTTGCATTTCCATCTGGGGGAATGGAAAACAGGTGAGTGATGAAATGGTTTGCTTGGGGCTACATACAGAGCTTGGCAGAAGTAGTTTAAAAATTTCTCATGTCACTGTGCATTTCTCTTCACCAGGCCTGTACATACTTTGAGTACTGAGAAGTGAGATGCATTATATGCACCATCTGTGTGATTTGCAAAAAACCCTCAAATGTTAAGGAGGTTAATGATATGCTATTTCTACACTAGTTTGCAAAAAAAAATTTCTCTAGTCAGTGATCAGTTTTTAGTGATTTGTTTCTGGAAAAAGAGTTTAACACCCTTTTCTCTACCTTCCTACATCAAAATCTTAAGATCTTATTATGCAGTATAATTTTTTTCTAACTACTGTTTCTGTTAAACACTTTCTTCTAAGAAACATCAAGGAATAAATTTTTTTCTTTTCAATCATTTACACTGAGATTTGACATTTTCTGCATTTTTTGTGACCTTGGGAAAGGTAACTTCATGATTAAGCAAGAAATATAAGACAGAACATAAAGAAATGATAGCCTAAATGTTTTCTTATGAAGCACAAAATTTAACCTNGTAGTGGATGCCCTTTACCTTTTTTTCCCTGTTGTTAACTGCTTTCTTCATCTGTGTGGCTTAAATTCAGTGATTCATTTTATAAAAGAAATACTCTAAGTTTCTTTTTCTACTTCCCAAACAGGAAACTATGAACACATTGGAAAGGTAAACATCTGAACTCTACTTATACTGCTCCACCTCCCTTCAGACACCATAATAATGCTTTCCCACTTGGTTTTAGCCACAGAGTAATCTTACTCTGCATTAATAAACCCAGGTAACATCTGCTGCTGTGCATTGGGCAAGTACAAGAGCACTGCACCACTCTGAGCAACCTGGTCTAGTGGAAGGTGTTCCTGCTCATTGCAGGGGGTTGGTCTGGAAGACAAAGGTCTCTTCCAAACCACACCATTTTATAATTCTATGACAGCACAGCAATATCCCACATGGGACTGCAGACTGACTAAGAAAAAGCACCGAATGACTTTGTCATCAGATGCGCCTTCCACTGGGGCAGTATCACACATGTGCTCTCAGAGGTTGGTTCTACAATTTCTCTACAACTTCCTGAAAGGGGGTTGTAGTCAGGTGGGGGTCGGTGTCTTCCACCAGGCAGCAACTGACAGAATGAGAGGACACAGTCTCAAGCTGTGCCAAGGGAGGTATAGGTTGGATATTAGAAAGAAGTTTTTCACAGAAAGAATAATAAAATATTGAAACAGTCTGCTCAGGGAGGTGGTAGGGTCACCATCCCTGGATGTGTTGAAAAAAAGACTGGACATGGCACTTGGTGCCATAGGCTAGTTGAGGTGTTAGGGCATGGGTTGGACTTGATGATCTTGGAGGTCTCTTTCAACCTAGTAATTCTGTGATTCTGTGATTTTGAGAAACCTTGGAGTTTCTCAAAACTGTTCTGCTACAAATATAACTTAAGCTTAATATATCAGCTATATGTGGTGCAGAGTGGACAACTTCCCTCTAATTCAGACTTGCCTTCAGTCTCCAGTACTTTGGTTCTGTCAGGCTCTCTCTGTTAGTACTCATATTTTGGGTAAGACCTGAAATAAGAGAGCTTTGGGGCTTTTTTCCTGCTAGCTGGCTGAAATGTATTTTACAAGGCTTGCTGAGAAAAAGCTGCTGTAATGTTTTTGGTTCTCTACACACCACCACAGTGGAAAAAAAAGGTGCAAAACCTCCAGCTTTTCTGAGAAAAAGTGGTAAAAGGGATACATCCAAAAATCAATTAATATATCCCCTTTAATTCCTATATCCTGTAAAGCCAAGGCAAACCTCTGCCACAGGGTCTAATAATGAACTAAGATAGTAATTTCAAATACTACATTCTTCCTACTCCTCCTTCCTTCTCTTACCACTCTAACCTTTCCAAATTTCAGCTGGTGTCTTTAAAACCATTTTAATTTTTTTTTAATGTTTTGAGTGAAAATATCTTCTCTCTAGTTTATGGAAATTATTTTATTAAAAGTGGTGTTTCCTGCAGCTGCCTACCTGCCACTTCCACTGTGGTCCTCCTTGCTTGTTTCTAATCTGAATGTTACTATGGCAGCAGCAGACAATGCTTTTCTCTTTTTGTCAATTACATTTTACTATGTCAATAGGGTGTTCTTTTACTTGTATTTTCAGGTCTTGGTCACACAACAATCCAAATCTCACCAAATTTAAGACTTTGTTTCCATAATTTATAATTTCCTATCCTCTTTGGGAAGTTTCTGTGGCTAATCTTTGTATGCTTTGAAGTCCCATCCTAAAGAGTGTTACACTACCATTGCAAGACTACATGAGAGAATTGCTTGCACAGTTCCCTGAAAGGGTAAGCACAGTCAGATAAGAAAAGGAATCAAGATATTGGGAATTAAATCCAGGTCTTTATCATTGTAGTTCAGAACACTTTATCCCAGCAATTGATGATTAACTTTCAATTCATCATTATAGCTGGTAAATCATCTTCAAACAAAAGTTCCCTTTGGGGATCCCAGTGTTGCACGGTCATTTCCTTTTCTTTTTTTAATCTTATCCTTTAAGCTGATTTGGAAAGTCCTTTCAAAGGTTTTTGGAAAGTTATATCTATGCTTTGCATCTTTTGAGTGCTTTTATGTATCACTACAAAGTGTATCTATTTTAAGCAATAAATGTTTATTCTTTTAACTCCATCAAATCTGCTTCTGTTTTTCCTGTAACTCCTGGTGATTTCGTAGCAAGGTTAGAATGGATTTTTGTATCTTCATCAGAAAGGGAGTGCTGAAGCTTTCATAGAGTCCAAAGTGTTAATGGCTTACTAGTACTGATCACCTAAAAAACCACTTTAACTGTAAATTCCTACTTCTCTCATTTGTACTCCAGTCACTCTATTGAGTTTATACGAGTCAATTATAAAGAAGCTGTTCCTAAACCAGGAAAAATCAAATCTAGCTCTATACTTATCCAGTCCATCATGATTAAGGGATTTTTCTTCACTGCTGTGTTAAAGAAGGATCTTGCCTGGATGTTCTCTGTAACTAATTTCCCATCCACACAGCAAAACCCTTCACTCAGGTGTGGGGTATTGACAGCATTCCTGTTGATCCTTTTAGGTGCAGTCTAACACCACAGCACTGCTTCCTGTTTAAACAATAAATCCATATGATTTGCACTGAGACATGCTAAACCTCTCAGGTAAAAAACAATTCTCTCGCAGCTATTCGACATTTCTCCATGGTCCCCAGAAGACAAATTTTCCTGTGCTTCTCTGATAAAGAGCAGACCATCTCAGCTTAGTGGGTCGCTATGGAATTTGAAGGTGATATCTGACATCCTGTGGACTCAAACAAGTGCTGACATCATCAGCACAGAGACAGAAAAGCAGAACATGGTCAAGGGTGGCTTATCAATGGAGCTGCCAAAGAAGAAATTCTTTTAAAGGTCAATCACCAAAACCATCTCCTGTTGAAAAGACTCTTCCAAGGTAGACCAGACTTCCAGAGGAAACAAATGGATGCTGCTTCCATGCTGAAATGAGTTTCTTGAGGCCATCTGGCTGGTGAGATTAGAGACCCCATCAGCTTCCATTTCAATCACTAAACTCATTACTAACTCTTAGCAATGTGATGCCATACAACACTTTGCAACTGCACAGAGATGTTTCCAAAGCAGGTAGCTGAGAGTATGAGAGAAACAATGCAACATTTGTACATATTCCCTAAGCTGGTTGTCCAAATATTTCATTTGTAAGTAATGTGGCTAGAGATTCACATTCATGACATAAATTTTACTAGAGAAATCTTTCCTGATGGTATTAAATTTTTATCCAATTTGGTTTTTTTTTCTAGAACTTTACCATGAATTCTGTATCATGGGTTGTTTATAAAATATTTAAGAAATATATAACTATCTAAAAAGTCATATTTCCCTCTAGCATACTTTTCACATAAAGATCATAGCCACTGAGTGTTAATTCCAAAATAAATTAACAAGAAATTACAATTACCTGGAAAAAAAACACCACCACCAAACAGGGAACCTAAACCAATATTTAACAAGAAGCTCTAATAGCACCAAAAATCTAAAAAACTGTCAAAATGACAGAAGCAAAAACCCAACTTACATACCAAAAGGCTCCAATACCATAGAGCTCTCTGAGGCAATGTGCACCACCAACTAAAGCTCATGGGAAGTTCCATTCCAAAATTATTACCTTTGAAAGCAAAGTAAATATACAAGGGGTGGGTGGACATGACCCCTCACTAAAAAAAATCAGTGGTACCTTGAGGCCTGTGATCCCTTGGCTAAGCCATGCCTTTATGTGCATGAATGAAAAGTTCCAACTCATTTAAAATGCAGCCATTCGATTCCTTACTCATATCAACAGCTAATATTGTACCATTCCCTCTTTCTTTCTCTACACAGATTCCCCATAGAATATTTGGTCAAATTCAAGGTCTTGCTATTACACTTCAAAACTCTCTAAGGAGCTGATTTAAAATACCTATGGGAGCTCCTCTCTTCACAACACAAACATCTCACGAGAACAATGTTCCCCAGAAACTGAAGCTGTCATCCTCAAAGATGACACTTATGATTATAGGAGACAGGGCTATTTCCATAGAGAACTTCAGCTTGGTTCACACCAGAGAAGTTTATAGTGTTAATACAGGTAACAATAAAGCAAAATTCACTTCTAGCTTAGTGTTCTTAAAAGGTGGAAGAGAAGAAGTAAAGGAGGAACACGGAAGACAGAGGAACATTATTAGCAGAAGGAAAGCACACAAAAATGAAATTCTATACAATCCCAAATATTACGTGGGATGTAACACAGATCAGTATTGCAGTTTATGCTATTGCTTGGAAAACTGTTTTTGCAATGAAGGTACACGACAAGCCACAAATACAGATAGTAACAGCCTAAAAATCACAAGTGCTTTTACATGTGAAATTGATGCCTCTGTTAAACAGAAATTTTCAGGAAACACCAGCTGATTTTTATTAACATAATAGAGAAAGATATATCCCATTTACACAATATGAATCACAGTTTGGCCCATATTTTCCCCCTTAGTACTGGGACCAGACAGGATCTAAGGCTGCTTGTCAGCTTAAAGGCTGTCTTCATTACAGATTAGATGGCCACATAG
>WEIV01006785.1:2125-13594 GCA_013390005.1 Calyptomena viridis
CCGTCCACACCCTCGGCCCGAGGAACAACCGTTCCCCCTACAGCACACAGGGTTCCTCAGGTTACACTTTTCCCAAGCCCCAGGTGATATGGAGACTACATCATCGACACAGGCACACATGAAGGTGTAAAATGGCTTTTTATTTCTTCCATTAGGCCAACTCTGACACAGACAAATGGCTGCTTTTAGTCAAAGAGATCAAATCCCATGTCCTCATCAGACTCCTCCGACTCCTCCTTCACTGCCTCTTTTGCCGGAGCAGCAGCAGCTGCAGCTGCTTCAGCTACCACAGGCATGGCTGCCGCAAACGCGGAGGGGTCTGCAAGGAAGGCCTTCACCTGCAAAAGAGGGGTAAAAAAGGTAAACTCACAAGAAACAAAACATTTTGAAGGACTGAAATGGTAAAGGCAGCACTTGCACCTTGCCAGAAGCCAAAGGGATGTATTTATCACTGCCAGGTATGAAGAACCAAAGGCATTCCAGCTATACTGAAGCCACTACCTTTTCAGCCAGTGGGAAGGTGTAGTCGGTCTCCACTGCCACAGCCAGGACACGCTTGTACCCGTTGATGATGGAGTGGGGCACAGAAGCAATGGTGGGATACCCAATTTGCAGACAGATGCCGGCAATGTTACAAACACCCTGTGGAGAGACAAACTTGTGTTTCTGTGCTCTGAGAAAACCTGGACTAGAAACCACAGCAGAGGTGGCCAGATGATGACTTGTACACTGCCAATGTAATGAGGGACAGTGTGCAATGCACACAGGTAACAGCTCCAGTGAAATGAAGGCATCAAGAATTTAAATCTCATCTCTGCTCTCTGGTGACCAGTGACAGGACTCAAGGGAACTGCACAAAGCTGTGTCAGAAGAGATTTAAGTGAGATATTAGGAAAAGCTGCTTCACAGAAAATACCAGACAGGACACTTCATTCTGGGGCAGTGCTGGCTCCCACAGCAGCAGGGCAGAACACAAGGGACATGGGTTGTGGCACTCACCTCCAGGAAGCGCTTGTGCAAGGTCTCATCAGTGATATCCAGCACTTCAGGGTTGTAAATGCTGCCATTGTCAAAGACCTGCTGGATCACCAATCCGAAGGAGAATGGGGAGATGTTCAGCATGTTGAGCAGGGTGGCTTCGCTGGCACCCACTTTGTCTCCAGTCTTGATGAGCTGCACATCACTCTGATGAGATCAGGGAACAGGATTTGAATACACACAAAGAAATTCAGGCACATCAATATAAGATGATGCAAAGGCAAATGATGGAACTGAAGGACCAAATGAGCACAACACACTCCAGATTCAGCTCCACAAGCTGAGAAAGCTCCAGACCACATAAGCAGGTCCACATCAGCTAGAAAAAAGGCAGTGCCCATCCTGCATTACCCATGGGTAGCTCACCTAGGAGTTCCTTTGGCAGTCTACCCATGGAGATCTGATGGAAAACTTAAATCCCCCCAGCACAGCACACCAGAGCCAAGCCAGACACCCTCTTTCCAGTTCCCAGAGTGCTGCAGTCACACTGATCAGGCAGTATCTCAGCAATAATAGGGAGCTGTGAAGGCCAAAGCTCCCCAGATGCCACAATCAGGGCCCCAAGTAACAGCTTTGACAACTGCAGCACGCAGCTCACTGACCAGAATTTCAATGGTCCCTCTGGAAATCTTCGTGGTGATGCCCAAGGCCTGGAAAAAGGAGGTTTTTTCCGGTCCAAGACCTGTGTTCTGGGCCGGCACAGTCACATCACAAGGAGCAATGGCACCGGCACGGGCAGCAGCTGGCACCTGAGAGAGGGGAGAAGCTGCAAGAATGCTCACCTCATCCTGTGGGATTCACCTCCTTCCTGAAACATTCCTTCAGGATAGACAGCACCCAGGCGCACACAAGTGAGGCAGCTAAACAGTTTAGCTACGACTTCTCAAGGATTGGCAATTGGCCCCTCAACTCACACTAATGAGGTATTCCCCCTGAAGACTCAGTTTTATTTTTCATTCCGCATCTGCCAGCCCAGAAATGCAGTGAGGGCTGATCTCCCCTACCTTGTTAGCCAACAGCATGTCCTGGATCTCAGTGAGATCCTCCTTGGTGAAGACAAAGCCCACATTCCCATGGATGTGAGGCAGCAGCCTGAAGGGAAGATAACAGCCTTCAGTTCTATTTCTCAGACAACATCCCTCCCTCCCAGACAGGACCCAGAGGTACCCTCAGGCAGCATTACCCACTTTTCTAGGGCAGGGTTATTCTCCAGATGACCACGAATAGCTTTGCGCATCATCGTGTTCTTCCCCATCAGCACAACAGCCTTCCCACGCAGGGACATCCGGATCTGCTGCATCTGCTTGGATCCCACATTGTCTGCTCCCACAATGAAACATTTTGGGTAATCATCCATGAATTGCTATAACAAGAGGAACGCTCTAACCATACAGTGAAACCTGGACCAGTGCATAGAGCAGCTTTAAAACCTCAACATGTTAAAATGTAAATAAAATCCATCATAAGTTTGAGTGCTGAGCTCCATGTGCCACAGGCTAAACTTTTCACTCAGCCATCAAGCATCTGAAGCTGCCATAACAAATTCTCATAGAAGGCCTCATCTGGACTGTCTTAATCTCTTCCTAGTACCACGTAATCATTCCTTAAACAGACACCCCATAGCAACCACCTCTTTTAATAAGCCCCCGCAGCCCAGCCCGCCCGGCTCCTGCTGCCCCGGGCCAACACTCACGATGATTTTCATAAAATAGTTGGACTTCCACGTAGCCCTGTCTCGGCGGTGCTCCAAGGATCGCCCAGTGGGTTTAAAGACGAGCTGGGACCTGCCAGGGAGAAGCGCCTCAGGTGCGTCCACACCCTTCCCTTCCTTCCGCCCCGGGGCTCGGCTCTTCCCGCCCCACAGCCCGGCCGCGGCCCAGGACTCCGGGTACACCCCGGGTACACCCCAGTCACGTTCCCGGTCCGGTCCACCCCCCCCGCCCGGTCCAGACCTGCCCGAGCTCCGAAGCCGCCATGCCTGCACCTCCACGAGAGCTCCGGGAAAGAAGGGACAAAGGCCGGGCCCGCCTCCTTTTATAGTACGGCTCAGGCTCAATAACACCGCTTCCCCTCAGCCCATTGGCTGCTCGCCGCGTCAATCACCCGAGCAGCTCGTGATGCCATAGGAAAGCGCACGGCAGCTGCGCGTGGTTGGGTGGTGCCGCCCCCTGGCGGTCGGAGGAACGCCCTGTGCGCCCTACCCCCCCCAGGGGGAACCCACCGCTCCGGTTCTGGCCCCTCACCAGCTCATAGGCTGGAAACAATTGCAACACTGACGTGAGAATAACGGTAAAAATTTTATTGGCGTAACTGCAAGAATTTTAAATGAAAAATGGAAAAAAAAATCAAAAAGCGGAGTTAGAAGTTTACATGGGAGGAAAGAATCAAATAATTGTCGACCCAGCGGAGCTTCCTCCAGCCCAGCCCGGACGTGGCATGAAGGACCTTCCCCAGGGGCAGCGCCTGGGCCGGGGGAGGTGCATGCACAGACCCCCCCGGAGCGCCTTGTCACAGCCTCTCACCCACTCCTCTCCAGGGCTGGGGTCCCCCTCCAACACCATCCCCAGCCCCACATCCATCACACGTAGCACCGCGGCCGTGCTACCCTAAAACTGCATCTGCAATGAACGAAGAGGTGTTTTGGACACCCACGGTGGCAACAGCCACCACAAGTTATTTGGCAGAGTAGCATCGGTGTAGCATCCCCTGGAGGCAGGAAGCAAGTGTGTTCAGCACAAAGGACAGCCGAGCCTCCCCGAGCCCCACGCACCCCCAGCACCTCTCACAGCACCCTGGGTCCTCTACATGTGCCAGAAGTGTCGCTCACACAAGTCTCAACTAGCAGTGAGGTAGGTTAAAGACTCCCCGGACAGGGAAACTGAGGCACATGATTACACAGTTTGCAGGTGTCACACGCCAAGTGGCAGTGCCAGAAACACCATCTCACCCCTTTCTGACAAAACAGCTCTGTGTCCTCCCAGCGGCAACAAGGAAGTTGACCTTTTCAGTGAGATAAACACATGCAGCTTAGGAACATCCATTTGAAGTCAGATCGACTTCACAGATGAAAAGGCAAATGCATAAGGACTTTTGCCTCATGAACTCTCCCAGAGCTATGCTCGGCCTAGCTGACACAGCTCTGGTGCTCCCACAGCTCCCTTTGGCCTCACACCCACACACTGAGGGTCATTTGTAGGGGAAATCAGTGAAACACAGTTTCAGTGACCCAAGCAGGACAGTGCAGCACCACAACAACGTTATGTGGGACAGTGACCTCTGGATTCCAGCCCAAGGTTGGGCTGGTTTCTGACACAGCCACCCCTGGACCCCTAATGCACCTGCCAAGCTGCAAAACACAACCAGTTGCCAATGGTGACAGTGCTGTAGCACTCCGGAGCAGTAATTCCAAACACCACTCCCTGGGCTGCCTCAGCTGTCAGCACAGTACTTCCCTCTCCATAGCACCCTCCAGCCAGAGATCTAAAAGTACTTTAGCAAACATGAGCTAAGCCTCATAATAACCTCACAAATCCAGGCTAAACTGCCCCCATTTTACAGATGGGGAAACTGAGGCACAGTAAAGTTTAGTGACTGGCCCGAAGTTACACAGCTAGTCAGGAACAGAGTCTGTCTCCCAGTTCCTTCTCCTCAGCCACAAGACTTTTCTTACATAAGGAGCCTCCTTCCCCAATTAACCCTGCTCTGGTTTCAGGTGACTGAAGAGGAGAAACCCAGGGCAAAGGTCTGAACTCCTCCCCTGCAGCATCATATTAAGACTCACCCAAACATCCTGGAAGCTGAGCTTTGGGAGAAAGGCAGGTGATTCAAATACAGTAGTTTACAGGTTATAATAAAACCCAAAAAACACACTTTTGAGTGACTCAGAGGAGGGAAAAAATAAAAAAGCTATTCACAGTTCCCCTGCCTGTGCTAGGGGGAAAAAAAAAAACAAGTCACATTCCCTTCCCTATAGATTCCAGCCCCTCCCAACTCACAATAAAAAGGAAATACTGAATGTTAGTTCAGCTTAACAAAGTATTGAGGTTACAGATCCAGTAAGCCAGCACAACTGGCACACTGCCTAGAACAGCACAGCTTGATATAAAAGTTGCTTTCTTAAAATCACTTCAAAACCAATTTCTGTATAAGAGGATTAAAACTAAATTAGATATGAATTCGAAATCAGTGTAGAAATCTACAGTTCTTATCAAAGACAGGATACAGTATTCACTTTGATAGTAAAACTCCAAGTGTGTCACACACACCTGACCCATGGGACTTGTTATACCAGTAACAGTCAATATAAAAAGTTATTGCTGTAGCATCTCAGTAGAACATGTTTAACAAGAGCACAGAAAAGGGAAACACCAAGGGTCTGACAGGTCTCATTAACAAAGAGAAAGAAAGAATATAAATTTAGGATTTTTTTTCTCCTGGCTTCTTAACCCCCTCCACTTCTCCCCACTCTTGTGACAGTTTCAGGCCCTGATGGGAGAGGTTCAGGCCAGATAAACACACACACGTCACACTCATTCATGACAGGGATGGATGAAAAAGGCTGCTCTGACCTCTCTGCATTTAAAGAGGGGATGATGCCTCTTCCTCTCTCCCAGGAGCAGCAGGTGAGGGGAAGAGATGCCCTGGGCTGACCTGGGTGTCCATGGAGGTGCCTGGCACAAGATGTCCCCACAGGAGCACACATCAGTGCTGAGAGATGGTCAGGGCTTACCCCACCTTCTGCTCCAGTGTGCTGAGAAANAAAAAACAAGTCACATTCCCTTCCCTATAGATTCCAGCCCCTCCCAACTCACAATAAAAAGGAAATACTGAATGTTAGTTCAGCTTAACAAAGTATTGAGGTTACAGATCCAGTAAGCCAGCACAACTGGCACACTGCCTAGAACAGCACAGCTTGATATAAAAGTTGCTTTCTTAAAATCACTTCAAAACCAATTTCTGTATAAGAGGATTAAAACTAAATTAGATATGAATTCGAAATCAGTGTAGAAATCTACAGTTCTTATCAAAGACAGGATACAGTATTCACTTTGATAGTAAAACTCCAAGTGTGTCACACACACCTGACCCATGGGACTTGTTATACCAGTAACAGTCAATATAAAAAGTTATTGCTGTAGCATCTCAGTAGAACATGTTTAACAAGAGCACAGAAAAGGGAAACACCAAGGGTCTGACAGGTCTCATTAACAAAGAGAAAGAAAGAATATAAATTTAGGATTTTTTTTCTCCTGGCTTCTTAACCCCCTCCACTTCTCCCCACTCTTGTGACAGTTTCAGGCCCTGATGGGAGAGGTTCAGGCCAGATAAACACACACACGTCACACTCATTCATGACAGGGATGGATGAAAAAGGCTGCTCTGACCTCTCTGCATTTAAAGAGGGGATGATGCCTCTTCCTCTCTCCCAGGAGCAGCAGGTGAGGGGAAGAGATGCCCTGGGCTGACCTGGGTGTCCATGGAGGTGCCTGGCACAAGATGTCCCCACAGGAGCACACATCAGTGCTGAGAGATGGTCAGGGCTTACCCCACCTTCTGCTCCAGTGTGCTGAGAAAAGGCATCGAGAAAGGGCATAACAAACTAGGGGAAAAAACCCCCCCCCCCACAGTAATGTCTTGATTCCTCTTAATTAAAAAAAAAAAAATTAAGTGGTATTATCTCCTTACAGTGTAATGGAACTGGAGAGACCCTTGCAGGGTCTTGGCTGCCTGTGATGGTGCTCTGCTCTCAGCAAGTCACCCACACGGTGTGGCTCTGTGAGCAGAGCTAGGGTGGCACTGAGGTCACAGGGTGCCCTTGCTGTGCTGTCATTCACCCTGCACATGTGCAGGCAAAAGCCTGAGAAGGAGGTGTCAAAGCAGAGGGCTGTGCTGTCTGCAAGTGTTACAATTTGCTCAGGGAGCTGACACAGGCTGAAACATACTGGCAAAGACTCCTGCTGCCAGGAGGGGGCTGGAAAAATCTCCCATTTGGAGCCCTCGAGCTAAGCTCAGCTGTCAGTCACACACACAGACACACACACCATAATGAGGGATCTTGGCCTCTCTCTTTACTGAGACACAGCAAGGGCATTTCCAGTTTAATGGTCCATCTCATCTCTGGATCTACTGCCTCTCCATAGCAGCAGAAAGCACTCCCCACTCCCCTCCCCCCCGCCTGGTAAGGTTCCTAAATCACAGTAATGTTCAGAGACAGAGCTGCCAAGGGGGTGGCCAAAAAGATGCTTTAGCGCCCATCAATGGTGCCTCTAACAGAAGAGCTTGAGGAAGCAGTTCTGGCAGTAGGGCTTGTCGTTCTGCTCTTTGAAGGTTCCTTTGTTGAGCTGCTTGAGGCAGAAGGCACAGACAAAGTGTTCGGGGTGAAACTTCTTGCCCATGGCAGTGATGCAGCGTCCTGTGATGGGCTTCTGGCACCCGGAGCAGAGGGAGCCGCGGCGCTCGTGGTAGTGCACCTCGCAGTAGGGCTGCCCGTCGTGCTCAAAGAAGCTACCATTGATGAATGGGGTGAAACATTCCTGTGGGAAGACAAAGCAAAAGGGGACATGTGTGAGAAGCCGGAGATGTGAGGAGGGGCAGCTCCACAAGCCTCCTCTGCTCTGTGGCACAGCCCAGCTGCACTGTGGGAAGAACTGCTGCCTCTCAGCATCATCCTGTTTCCAGACCAAGAAGAGTTTCCAAGAAAAAGCTGATAGACAGACATATACAGGCACAAGCAAGGGAATTAACCAGCTCCTTTCCAAAGCTGGCTTCACTTCTACAAACAAAATACTACAGAGGAGCTATTAGATGTGTCCAGCCAAGAGAAAGAACATTCATTCCCCTGAGATGGGAAACACTGCAGCACCTTTCCCTGGTTGTTGTTTTTTTTTTAATCTGACTCCAGCTTCCCCACAAGGAGGGGGGACCAACACAGACTTTCATGCAACAGAATTCTGATGAACATGGGACTGGTTCCAACTGAGAAAGAGGCACAATTAATCCTTACAAGTGACCTCTCCACAATGGCTGGCATTAGGCAGGTACACTCTGCAAGGGATTGTCCAACCTGAAACATCTCCACAAGTTACACGCCAATCACTGTTGGGAGAAACTATTTGTTGTAAGAGCTAATGATTTTGAACAAATAAGGAAAAAAGGATACAGCAACTACATGCTAATTACTGTCCAAAGCTGCTGCTCACTCTCGGTGTCAGGCAGATGAGGATTCTACATTTCAGAACCTGCAACAGAAGCACCCATCACCCCCACCAGACCAGGGAGACTCCCCTCCTTGTATAAGTGGGAAACTGAAACAGCAGATTGTGGGAGAGAGTCGAGGACACTGCCAGATTTACCAAATATATCAGCAGCACGGCCCAGAGGAGAAGCCATGTTTCCAGAATCCTGGTTTTGCTGTCCTCTTCCCCGGGAAGGACATGGAGTATCCCACACAGCTGGACCCCAACATGTGGACAGGGGTCCAGCAAGCAGCAGGCAGAGCTGTTAAACACTCACAATACCAGGATGAATTTGGTTTGCCTGCAGCAAGTTCAAGACTTTACTAATGCTGACAATTAGTTCAATAAACAGTCTCTTCCCTCAGTCAGCAGGACAGCTGAAAAGTTTGCTCTGATCTAGCAAAAACAGGAAAGAATCACATCTCGTGTCCTGGAAGACATTCATGCTGGCCCCACTAATTCAGGCAGTGTGGCAGCAGGGGGAAAGGAAAGCAGAACTGCTTGATAAAATCTCAATCTCTGCACAAGAAGGCACAGCCCTCCCCAGCCTCACAGAGTCAGGCACAGTTTCTGCCTCCACTCTGCACACCACTGCAGGAGCCACAGACAGTCCCAGCAGCACAGTGACAGTCAGCTCTGAGCACCACATCAGGAATCAGCAGCTTCTGGTTCTGGCTGCTTGATCTGGTTTCTGCCCTTCTCTCCCACTCTAGGAAACACTGGCTGATTTGGCTCATCTCTTGGGGCCTGTAAGAGTTAATATTTGCAATGCTCTCTGAAAGAGCACCAAGCATTTAATCTGCAGTATTCCTGCTTATTATGCCTGTTGTATGGAGCTTGCCACTATTTCACTGACTTGCATGTTTGTCTAAACAAGGTCAGTCTCATTAGTTTACATTGTCAGAACAGAGCATGGGAGGAAGATCCTCAAAATCTGATTGCTGAGGCAAGTGCTCAGAGAGAAGCTTAGCTTATAATTATTTAAAGGTCACAGAAAATGTCTTTGTTTATCTGTGAGCTGCTGCAGAAGCCCATAATTGCAGCTGGGAACAGAAAGAGCAAAGCGGCTCAAAAGTTCAGTGTAAACAGGCAAAGGAACAAGAAGGTGTTTGGTTGCTGACATGTTTTTATCTTGTGGGACTGGCTGCACTTCACTACTCCAGAGACGTCTTTTCCCAATATGGGACCAGGTGCCTGCAGGGTGGAAAAGAGGGGTCCTACAAAGGACCTTGGCTTTCTTACCCGACAGACAAAGCACTCGGGGTGCCACAGGGTGTTCAAGGCAGAGATGTAGTTTTCCAGGATAGCCCGGGCACAGCCTCCACACTTGGGAGCAAACATATCAAAGTAGTCCTTGTGGCAATAGGCTTTGCCATCCTTCTCATGAAATCCTGCCAAAGGAGAGGAGAGGCAAAGGGATCAACTCCTGATCATCACCTATGGCCAGACAAGCTGTGGGGTAACCTATGTGGGTGGGATCATCCTTCCCCCTGCTAACACACACAGCAGGTTCCTTGTTCTGTTCCCTTCCTGCCCCAGCACATGCATACTCTTCCTTCCCTGGGAGAAGAGTTTGTTACTGGTAGCATCCTTCCCCCATAAGCAGCTACAGCCCTTGGAACTCCAGTAGTTCCCCTGGACAGTAGTTCCCCCAGTAGCAGCTCTGCCTTCTACCCTTGTCTGCAGTTCAGGAAGGAGATTGTTTTCCCCTTGCATAAAGAAGCAATACCTTCAGGTCCAAAGAAAGCTCCACACTGGGCACAGAAAAAGTGTTCAGGGTGCCATGTCCTGTCCAAAGCCGTCACCACTTTCTGTTCAGAAGAAGACACAAAGTGCAAGTCACATAAATAATTGTTTCAGCTTGGAGGTGAGTAATTGGGGGACTGGGTGGGGAAAACAACACATTAATTTTGGTGCTGACAAGAGCAAGCATTAAAATAGACTGTCCTTTAAAGAGCTGAGTCAATTTACCCCTGCCTCTGGCTCATTCAGGCTTTCCCCACTGCACACTTTTTTTACCCTAAAAGGATTTAGGCACTGCTTCCTCCCTTACACAGGGCCCCGTCCAGCCCTCAGGACTAGCACGGCTGCTTGTTACCAGAGGCTACCAACACACAAATGCTGAGGAATCATTACCAGAATGATAGAGCAATGTGGGGTTCCAAAAGAACTTCAGCAAAGGTAAGAGGGACTAACTCCTCTCACCAGTGTAAGAATTTGACTGGTCCAAGTTGCTTCCCTTTCAAAGCAAGGACAAAGGAAATACAGAAATCCATGAACAAAATTTTCCACCCAGGACACATGGGTGAAGTGGAGTTTTTAACACCCAGGCCTGCAGCACCTTGCCAGCACCCTGAATCCCCCAAGGAACTCACATCGAAGATCGGCCCATTGCAGTAGTAGCAGCGAGGGGAAAAGAGGTTGTGATAGTCCTTCTCACAGTAGGGCTGCCCATTCCGCTCAAAGAAGTTCCGCGACCCAATCTCCTCCTGGCAGTGGGTGCAAACAAAGTGCTCAGGGTGCCAGGTTTTCCCCATGGCTGTAACTACCTGTTGGAAAGAAGAATTATGAAGAACAGCTCTATTTCCCTCTCCCCTAGACCCCATGACAAGATACCAGCTGGAGGTCAGCAAGAATGACAAGTTCTACTACTCAAGTGAGCCCTGGACTGGGGTAGCATGAAAACTGAATTACCTATCATCTCAGGAGAGGGCAGTCCCTCAGGGGCAGGGCAGAGGTCACTGGAGGAGCTTACAGCGTACCTAGCCAGTGGATAAATAGAGTACTTCAGTTTCTCCAGCATCTCCAGTCTCTTCAGCCTCATGAAACAGCTCTCCCCATTACTCCCAGCTACAGCCCAAGATTCATCAATGAGACAGCACCTTCCACTCACCTGCCCAGCAATAGGCTTCTTGCAGGCTCCACAGACACCTTTGGCAACTGTAGCTACACCCAGTTTGTTCAGGTCAGACTGAAGGCTTCCCAGCATGGTGTCCAGCTGACTGCCAGGCTTGGAGGCTGTGGATGGAGGGGAGCTGCTCCCAGCTTTCGCCTGTGCCATGAACTGCAGGGAAGAGAAAACAAAAGACTCTGAGTGTTGTTGTTCTTACAATAAATGCCTGCTGTTGCTGCCAGTAGCTCCTCTCCAGAGACAGACAGGAGGTTGCCAGGAGCTGCCGCAGTGCCTGCCTCAGGG
>WEIV01006786.1:1297-14348 GCA_013390005.1 Calyptomena viridis
TTATAGTAGAAGTGGTTTGATTTTTTTTTTAGTGAACTAAGTCTGCGGAGCAATTTTACAGTCCTACAGCCAAACATGCACTTCTGGATTCAGTATTAGTTTTTCAAACAGCCTTTTGTCATTGCTGTTTCTCATACCTTGAGATCATATCTGAGATTATCTGAACCATATGTATTTTGGTTTTAGATGCTTCATGATAGTGCATTTAGTTTAACTCTTTGGCAAAGGCAGGTTTGACAAATGCTTCATCATCATGAATTCAGTTTTGAAAGTACATGGAAAAGTCATGGAAAAGAACCAGGGTCTTGAGAAACTTTTATCTGATGGGTATGAAAGTGTTCTCTATGGACACTGATACACTTTGCAAGCTTCCTGTTTCCAATATGTCTTTTATACCTTTTATACCATGTTGTGTGCCCCATGAAAAAACAGTAGTGTGCCTGTTGAGGTCTGTCTGTTTGTCATATGGGACAGTAAAGGGAACCTTAATGTACCTGTGGTTATTGTACTGGTGTGTCTTGTGGTACAAACAATTTTTCAGGAAGTAGGACCAGCAGGTGACTTGTTTGAAAACCCTTGGTAATTGTTACAGGTATTAAATGGGTTATCAATTGATATTGCATTGCTAAGCCCCTGAACTGGAAATATATTTAATAAAAAAGCTTCGGACAACTTCAGAGGTGCGGTCATAGTTGGATTCATTCCTTACCCCTTTCTTTCTCATCTGTCAGACTTGCAAACAGGGCTTACTATCATATCTACCAAATACTAAATATGGGTATATCGTATGTTTAATGTATGTAAATATCATATGAAGGAGGTCAACAACGGATAGTTAAAAACATTTCAACCTTGTGATTTGTACCAATTGGAAATATTCTGTGCTGTTCCTGTGTAGTATTTTTGTAGTAATAAAATCTTTCTATTCTTCTTTTTATTCTTCTATTCTTTCAGTCTTCAATACAGTTTCTCTTGAGTGTGACTGACTTATTCATTTACAGTCTTAGTACCTTTGAGTCTCAGATACATATATTATAAAATATGTTGCAAGTAATGGTGCCATATAAAGACTGTATTGACAAATTTTTCATCATTGTTCTGCTTTCTAAAAAAAACATATATGGGAGATAAATTCTTCTAAAAATAATCTGTAGTAGAATATCAGTGTTTCAGTATGTCATGACTTTCTAGAGAAGTCTTTGACTTTCTCACCTTTCTTAACAAAACACCTTCGGTGAGTGGGCATATGTTTGGTGGTGAACTAGCTCGTTTGCATATAAAAGTAGAAATGCAGTTGTTTATCTTAAAACAATGTGATAGATATAACATGTGAGTTCCAAGTAAATGAAAATTTCTGTATAAAACCACAAGTTTGAATAGGAGAGGAAGGAATGCGAAAAAATATAATTTTCTGTAATGTCTAGAATTAAAAAATTGTTTTGGCCACTACAGGATGAAATGATGCTACATCATGAGAAATGCTTCTATTTCTTTGGCAAAGTCATGAGGGAAATTGTTAGTTTTGGATTGCTATCAAAATTAATTGCAGAGCCTTCCTTTTTAAAATAAAGATTCCTTGATCATATTGAGCTACCTTTTTCCTTCCCTTATATTGGGTAGAAATGTTGAGAGAGATGTCAGCATCACTTAGTTTTTCATTTTTTAAAAATCCTAAAGGTAAGATAAGAAGACAATATTATAGCTGAATGCTATTTAGCAGTTATTTGACTGTAATACATGATAAATTAAAACTAGCATATTTTAGTTAGGTTTATTAATGCATTTTAGTTTTTTTTTATGTAACATTTTTCATGTTTACTTCACCAATTTGTTGCTTACCTTCTTCCTATTTTAGTCAGTTTAAATTCTATGTACTCCTAAGTGAATGTTCTGTAGTATTTTTTGACCTCCTCCCCAAGCTAAATTAAAAGGGAGATGCAGAATTGAAAAATATAGGTGTTAAGCTTTACTTCACAGAGTAATTGAGGTTGAAAGGGACCTCTTGAAGGTCATCTTGTCCAATCCTCCCCTTCTCCAGCAGAGCCACCTAGCACCAGTTGGCCAGCACCATGGTACTCAGGTCAAAGAATAAGGAATGACCTGGAGGTCTCTAGCTGGAAATAGTTTGGGAAGATAATTCATGCAGGTTTTAGCCAGTTTGCTATCAATGCCTAAAAGTAAAGTCTGAGTAGATTCAGAAGACGAATTATTAGTCTCCATGTTGTGAGGTTCTCTGTCTTTGATTTAAAAGTCATTCTTGGATCAGTTGAAATGTTCATTGCGTTTTTTGGTTTTTTTTTTTTTTTTTTTTAATTGAGAAGTTGTTATTGCAGATCTCATTCTTAAACCATTTGGTTTATGGTTAGTCCTTTATTCTATTGATGACCTGGGAGTTGTGCTCTTTTTCCTTTTGAAGTTGAAAGACAAATTTTAGAAGCTCTTATATGCAGTGTAATGTTTTATTCTACTAAAGCATCTGTTTTTAGTTGTTAAACCAGAAGTTGTACACTGTATTGTGAATTAGTTTTGCACTCTAGTTCACATTTTTATTTACCTTTGGCATTACCATGACAGGTATGGTAAAAGGAAGTGCAGAAAGAAGATACTAGTTTTGGAACTCACTTTGCATGTTGAGAAATTCAACATGTTAGTTGAATTTAGTGAACTGTTAGTGTTAGTGAACTGGAATGAGAAAGGTTGGACTAGTGCATTTCTCTTGTTTATGTGCCTTCTTTGTACTATTGATCAGGGACAATGCTGTGGTCCAAGTCTGAAATTTGTATTTGTACTTGATATATCATTATATATGTGTTTTATTGAGCAGTGAGGTATGTATACATGTTTCCTCGAACTTTTTTCCTTTTAATAGGAGCTGTGTGATACAGTAACTACTATGTTATATAGCAAAATTTGTATCTATGTTTACAGATTTTAAATACTACTTTAAAAATCTGTCAAAGCTTAGATAAATTCTTATTGGGACAAAACAGAATTTTGCCAGTTTTGGATAAATAAAATACTGATGAACTTCCTTGGGAAATTGCTGTTAAGTAACAATTTAATGAATCTTTGTATTTGTGAGTACAGAAACCCTTTTGTTGATTTGATGACAGTAGCTGAGCAGGTACAGAATATATATTCTGACTTGGCTGTTTAGAATTATTCCTTTGTATTTTTATTTTGAGTTGTAAGACAGCTTGCCCAAATGGATTTCTAGTGGTGTCATTTCCAAATTCCGCTCATGGTTTTCTGTAGATGTTCTGAAGTCCTGGTTTAATTAACATACATAGATACTAATAGTACGATGCCAATACTTTTTTTATTAAGCTTGTATTTGCCACCATATAAAGATTTACGCTATTGGTTGCATTGAGAGGGGAGAGGTTTTATGAGCCTGTTGGAGTCTTTCAACCTTAGTTTCAATTAGATGTTGCTAGTATTTATGGGAGATTAGCACTTAAAATCTAATTTCATTAGATAAAAATGGAACAAAACAGGTGTTTACAGTCTTCAGATAATTTTTTATTTAATTTCATTTTTTCTTAATATTTCTATTTAAATAATAATGCCCAGAGGTGAGGTTCTAATATGTTTGTCATCATGCAAAGCACTTTTTACCTATAATTAATATGTATTTAGGGAATGAAACATGAAACCCAAAAGATCACATCTACTGCCAAAATCTGTGTTAATCCATATTTTAAAGCACCATTATGGTCATCAGCAAGATCTTTTTCAGAAATAGTACTAGAGTGCTAAGGACCCAATGATCCAGTGGACACTGGTATTTTATATTTTTCAGGAGCGCAGTGGAGCTGAACTGATCCTGCCAACGTCCTCTACGTTTTCTGGGACCATGAAAGAACTGGCAACCCTGCCTTTTAGCACTGTCTTATTTTTAGCTCATTTCTGTAAACTATTCATCAAATCCTAATCTTAGAGGATAATTTGTAAGGCATTCTTAAGAAGGAGTTAAAATTAGTAGCATTTCAGGCACTTAGAGTTTTGATTTGCTATTGTACTTGCATCAGTTGCACACATTTTTAATATTTGAATACTAGCAGGGGAGCATAAAGACTTGAGATTGAAAAATGAGTTAACTAACATGTCCCCCTTTGAAAAGAACTATTCGTTTAAGGAAATTAATGTATTTTTCTCTACAAATAATGGCCTGAAATTGTAAATAAATATTGAAATTATTTTATATTTTATTCATTTGGTATTCATTTTACTGAAATACCACATACAAGTGCCATTTTAAATACCTTGGCGTTTTAAATTGATATAGCTTGCTTTGTTTTGTAAGGTTCATGCAATTAATTTTTTCTCACTTTTTATCTAACATTTTAGTTTTCGTTAGGATGGAAAGGTTGGAAAAGACCTTTGAGATTATCAAGTCCAACCTATTACCCAACACATCTCATCAACTAAACCATGGCACTAAGTGCCACAACCAGTCTTTTTTTAAACACTTGCAGGGACAGTGACTCCACCACCTCTCTGGGCAGCCCATTCAAATGGNGCCCAGAACTGGACACACGTGCACAACTACATTTATAATCTATTCTTTTTTGACTAAGGAAAGCCTTTTATGTGCTTTTAGGAGGAGCTAAATTCTTATGTTCATAGCACTGCGTTATTGTTACCTTGCACTGAGTATGAACTGCAACATTAATAAAGCAATGACTGCTTTAATGTGGATGGTTTGGGATTTTACTATTTACCGAAGTGGTCATTTTGTTGCAGTTAGAATAGAAATATATTAAAAGAAACAAAACCTACCAAAAACAACAACAACAACAACAACAACAACAACAACAACAACAACAACAACAACAACAACAACAACAACAACAACAACAACAACAACAACAACAACAACAACAACAAACCCCACAACAAACCCCCCCCAAACCCCCAAGCCACAAACAAACAAAAAATCCCAACAAAACCCCCAAAACCCCCACCAAAACCACAGAGCCAAAACCAAAAAGCTGTACATAAACTAATATTTATGTTGGGTTTTTTTTTGTGATAAGGACTTGTATACGTGAATACAGAGAAGTAAGAACAATAAATAGTCTCTCCTCTCATACTCTCCCCCACACCCAATGTTCAAAGTGTTGACCCAATGAATGGAGACAGTGGTATATTGGAGAGCCTGATTTTATGGAAGCAGCATAGTATAAAGGATCTTCATGATATTTTACTGATGACTTCAGGAAATAAGTTGCAAGTCAGAAGTTATCCATTGTATATGAAAAATCACTTGAATGATATCTTGGACCCATTTTTTTGTCGTTATTTCTAAATTTGATTTTAGACCATGTGAAGAATCATTAGACTCATCCGTTTAGGTCTCATATTAATTAAATTCTTTTCTGTATAAGCAACATGGAGAAATGTTTATACGAGGTTAGTGAGAAATGATTGTCTTGCATTTGCTGGTGGTTTTGGTTTGGTTTTGCAGAGGATATTCATGTATACTTGTGTAGTTGTAAGTGATAGCATGCTGTGTTTAGAATTTTGCACTTTCAATAATTGTTGATCATATACCTTTTGCTTCATACTTAGCCAATCTCTTCCAGTAAGCAGCACTCCATGCAGTCTTCCTCTTAGATGCAGCTGCATGTGCTCTGTCTTGCATTCACTTTCATACACACAAGGATGGATGCACAGGATGGGATACAGTTTAGATTTAGAGTTAGATTTATTATACTGATCAGATATGTGCATAAGTTTGACTTGATATGTAAATCTTTGCTGTAATGCCTCATTTTATGAACTTAGGTTAATTTTTTTTCCTCAAACAGTTAAATAATTTTTCCAAATTAAAAATAATAACATGCATTCATATATTTAGCAATGATAAAGTCCAATATAAAAGTAAAAACTTTATTTTCCTGTTTTTAAATAATACACATACATAGGAAGACATCATGAATCTTTAAATTCTCAGATGATATTTTCTTAAATGTTTCCTTTATGTTTTTAGTGAAAATGTGCATTTTTAGTAGTACTTATTTACAAAAGCACAGGTTAGTGTTTTTTCTTCATGCATAATTTTGATCTCCATTAGCTAACTAGTACTACCTGTATATACTTCTGAAAGTTGTCTTTATTAATTACAACACCTGTATGTTACTGGTTCATACTTTCAAGGTAATAGATAATTTTACTTGGCAGTGAGGACACAATGATTCTATCAGCGTTTCCATTATGAAAATTAACTTACTAAAGCAAAATATTGTAGGACAAATCATAAAATTAAGTGTAACATTTTAATTAAAAGTATGTATCTAAACTATAGTTTGAATAGTATCAGTTCTGCACACTAAATTGTATCCAATCCATTCCAGCAATTCAATGATACATTGTCTGCATAGTCTCAGATCATTTCAAAAATTAGGTTAAAAGTTTTAATCCTCTGACATAGTTGCTGTATGCTTATTTATAAAGTGAATGGATTACAGTTGCAAAGCCACTTGAAGAAACTTGCAGTTAAGTAGGTCCCACTGGAGACTTTTAGAAGCTGTTACACTGCTTAAAAATAGGAAAACCATTTGTTTCCTTTAGAGGCAGAGAATTAAATACAGAAGTAATTCTGGCAATATTAATATTGTATTATTACCCTATTGTTGATTCCATGCTACTGTATTTTTACATGACTGAAGGAAAACATAGAAAAGCATAAAGGGAGTGATGAAATCTTCCTATAGCCAAGGTCATGTAGAGACAGTAGATCTGCTATTCTGTAGAAGAGGAAGAACAGCTATAGGAGACCTGTGCAATATAATATTATAATATCTCTGGAGGAAGAGGAAAATACATTGTAAAGTAGACCTCTTTTCAGTTCTCTCCACATACACTGCCACTTCTGTCTGTCCTTCTGAACCAATCTGTATTTTCTGTGTAGATTCTTTAATGTTTCTTAAGAACTTGTTTAATTCTTGCAGCAAATGAGATTGAAGTATTTAAAGATCCTAGACTGCAGAGTTGCAAGCAAGACTTGAAGTTTTAAAATTGAACTAAAGTTTACAATGAGACAACAACAAAAAAAAAGACAATTTTTCTTTTCAGGAACTTGTATGTAGAAATTTTAAATAAATCTGTCTTGCTATTGGGGCTACCTGGGCCTGATAAAACTTACCAGAAGCCTCTGTTTTGGGAGATCATGGAGTGATGGAATATCCTGAGTTGGAAGGGACCTTCAAGTATCTCTGAAGTCCAATTCCTGGCCCTGCACAGGGCAGCCATAAAAATCACACCGTATGACTGAGAGCACTTGAACTTGCTTCTTGAACTCTGGCACGCTTGGTGCTGTGACCAGTTCCTGGTGACCCTGTTCTAGTGCCTAGCCAGTCTCTGAGTGAAGAGTCCTTATCCTAATATCTAACCTAAATCTCCTCTACCATAGTTTTATAAAGTTCCCTCATATCCTGTCACTGGTCACCACAGAGAAGAGATCAGTGCCTGCCCCTCCTCTTCCTCTCACAAGGAAGTTGTAACTGCAATGAGGTCTCCCCTCAGTCTCCTCTTCTCCAGGTGCTGAACAGACCAAGTGACCTCAGTCACTCCTCATATGGCTTCCCCTCAAGGCCCTTCATCTTCATTGCCCTCCTTTGGACGCTCTCGGATAGCTTAATATCTTTCGTATGTTGTGGCACCCCAAACTGCACACAGTACTTGAGGTGAGGCTGCACCTCTGCAGAGCAGAGCAGGACAATCATCAGCTGGTGATGCTTTGCCTGATGCCCCCCGGACACGGTTGGCCCTCCTGGCTGCCAGGGCACTGCTGACTCATATTCAACTTGCTGTTGACCAGCACCCCCAGCTGCCTTTCCATGGCACTGCTTTCCAGCATCTCATTCCACAATCTGTATGTACATCTGGGGTTGCCCCATCCCAGATGCAGAATCTGGCACTTGTGGTTTTGGTTGGTGATTGTCCAGAGCTCTGATTTGTCAAGATCTCTCTGCAAGGCCTCCCTGCCTTCCAAGGAGTCAACAGGTCCTCTCAATTTAGTATCATAGCAAATTATCTTGTATACCTTTGAGACTTGCATTTATGAAGATGTTGAAGAGCATTGGCTCTAAAATAGAGGCCTGTGGAACCCCACTAGTGGCAGGTCTCCAGTCTGATGTCACACCATTCACTGTTACCCTCTGTGCTTGACCGATGAGCCAGTTGCTCACCCATTACCTGATTTATTTAGCTATGTGCTGGATGTTTTGTCCAGAAGGATGTTGTGAGGGACTATCAAAAGCTTTACTGAAATCCAAAAAGATTGCATCATCTGGCCTCCCTTGATCCACTTTGTGGATTCCTTTGTCAGAAAAGGAAATTAGATTTAACAAACAGGACTTTGCCCTCATGAAGCTGTGCTGTCTGTGACCAGTGACTGCATTGTCCTTCAGGTGTTTTTCGATATCTCCCAGAACAATCTTCATAGCTTTACCAGTCACAGATGTGAGACTGACATGCGTGTAGTTTCCAGGGTCATCCATATTGCCCTTCTTGAAAAATGGGACATTTGCCAGCTTCCAGTCAACTGGGACCTCTCCAGGTTCACAGAGACTGTTAAAAAGTTATTGAAAGAGGCCTCATGATGATACTAGCTAGCTCTTTGAGTATTCTCAGATGAATCCCATAAAGACCCTTATGCCTATAGGGATGCAGCTGGAGCAGCAAATCTCACACGATTTCAGGGTCAACTAGGAGTCTGTCATTCTCACAGTCATGGTCCTCCAGGTCAGAGCATTGAGAGCCCTTTGGTCCATCATCTGTGTTGAAGGTGGAGACAGAAAGCATTAAACACCTCTGCCTTGTCTCTGTCCCTGTTTCTGAGGTGACCATCCTCATCCTGTAATGGACCGATGTTACTTCTGCACTGCTTTTTGCTATTAACATATTTGAAGAAACTCTTTCTATTGTCCCCCACAGTACTACCCAGCTTCATTTGGATGAACCAGTACCTTGATACATTATTTTTATGATACCATATGGCTCGGTTTTTGGTAGGTGTCCCCACTTCAATTTTAAATCATCATTGTGTGATCATTATGGTATGTGTTTTCTATTGGTTCCATGATATAATGTGAAGGTGGCTTTTGCCTGTAATTATTGATAGTTTGACAATTACATATATCTATTTTCTTCTTATGATAGTTGTTAAAAATCATGGTCACTTGGTAAGCAACAAGAAAGTTGTTGGTTGTGGTAAAAAATTCTACAGAGATAAATAAATTCAGCAAAGTGAAAAGTTTAACACTGTGAGCCCAGTGCAGCATAATTTTTGCATTTCTGTGATTGAGAAAAACAGCACCAAAATATTCGGTATATAATCTCTGAGTAATGAATCCAATTTCCATTAATTATACTTGAGATTAAAATTAAATTAGATTGTGAAAAATTTTCCCTGTGTTTCACTGGAAATACTGAATAGTTTATGCTAATTTGGTATTCTGGAGTGGTGACAGATGTCGGAAAGTCTCCTACCTTCTTTGGCTGACTCATTGTGCTTTCATCAGTTAAATCTTTGGTATGTTGAAGTTAATACTTCACTTTGCCCTGGCCAGTGAAAATTTATTTCAGCTTGAAAGAAATATGCTATTGGTCTCTGTTTGGAAGCTCTGTGATTAGCTATTGCAGTAAAGCCATGTTAATAACATATTTTAATACTAAAGGCCTGATTATTAAACACATTATTTCTCATTTTTTTTAAAGTTTTCTGATAAATTGAATGTTAGCATTTTTATCTAGGTATATAATTCTGTCTTACCTTTCCACCTTTGGACTTCTAGGGAAAATACTTTGTATAGATGTTTGAATCATCACATATTTTGAGCTAAATTACTTCAATGTTTGGCTCTGATATTTACAGAAAGGAAGATGTGAGTTGGAACAATCTCGCTTTAATCACAGCGATCTAATATGGAAGTGGTAGTCAGATAAACAAAATAGGAATAGATAGGATTGCTGCCCTTAATTTTAAATTTTTATCTGAGTTAAACCATGAGACTTGCACTTCATCCATTCCCTCTGAATTCTCATGTACTAACTAGAATACTTTTTACCCAGTAGTTGTTACTGTTGTCTTGGATTTTGCTGTAGTTATTTAATCCTATATAAAAATAAGACTGAAATTACCACTTGAGGCTATTCATCAAATAGCCATTTGTTTTTTGTCAAATCGTCAAATGTCAAATTGCCATTTGTTTTTGTTTGTTGCTATCTGAACTGGTGACAGGACTTACAGCTCTTCTCCGCTGAATTAATATAAGCCTTTTCCTTAACTCCAGGAAGGAAAAAACCCAAGCCAACAAACATAATCTTTCCTGCATTTCTTTTCATCCAAATATGACTATACAAGTCAAGTCTATTTTATTTTAGTTTTGAAATAGTGATGTGTAGTTAGGAAGATTGAATTATATGTGGGGTTTTTCAGAAGACTCTATTTCGTCTGCCACACTTGGTCAGCTGCTCGACAGTTGTGGAGAAAAAATATTACTAGAGAGATAAGTAGCTTAAAACCATTTCCAGAGGCTTGGATACTAGGCCAGTGACCTTGAATTTGACTCCTTATGTAGTGTAAAGTCTTTATATTGTGTACCTCTGCTTGCAGCTGTGAAAAGATATGCTTCTGTATTTCGTAGTGAAGAATCTATTGGTACCTAGATTTAGTAAATTGCATTAACAAGAATGATGGTTTTAAGTGTGCAAAATGCTTAGTAAAATGATTAGTGTGTGGTGTGACCTTAAAGGTCAAAGCAAGAGTCTTTTTATTTTATAATTGCTTTTAACTCTTCCCAAGTGTAAATGCTCTTGTCCTTCTAACTAGGGTGTCCATGGATGTGTCAATTGCAGCACAAGTTTACATTTAATTTGTTAATATTGGTGACTCCTGTATAGCAGAGGATGCCTTTTCTCCAGTCAATCTTCATTATCTTGAGAGAAAGAAATTATTGTAGTTTCTTGTTTTAGAAGAGCTGCTGTGTTTATATTTCACAGTATGAAACGTTGGGTGTGTGGTAACACTGGATGGCCAGGTAATAAGGATATTTAGCCAAATTTTCACAGGACAGTTAACTTCTGAGTGTCTTTAGAACTATCTAAATAAGAAATATTTTCAGTGTGATTTCATATGAGTATTGTTTTCCTATTGAGCTATCAGTAGGCTTGATAAAAGCTCATCTGCAGTATTCATTCATGTTTCTAAGTGTTTATGTGTTACTTATTGCATATCTCAACAAGGGAAGGTTTCAGGCATAATTTCCAGCTGCATAAACAAATCTTATTTTAAACAAAAAAACAGTTTTGATGATGTCTCTCTGTCACTTGAATAAAGCTGTCTTGAAGCATCTCTGTGACTTTATACATCAAAAGTATGTCAACTAATACAGTATCTGTACCTTCAAAATCTTGTGTGATTAAAGTATAGTTTTGTTCTTGCCTCAAAAATTACTTCAGTGTTGAAAAAAAGTCTATTTTACAGATACGTTTTTTCTAAGGTTTTAAAAATTTTTGCTTTCAAAATGAGAAGTTACTGCTACTTACAAATGAAAAGGCTCATTTGAAATGCTATGTTTTTATTTCCTGAATTAACTAATATCGACAAGGTTGTCCTTCAGAGGATTGTAATATAGTATTTAATTATCAACTCTAGTTTCCTTTAATAGCCTCAGTAAAAAGATCATAATTATCTTACATATCATCATTGGCTGATACACTTAGCAGCCTGTCTATGAATCATTCTTTGCAATTACTTACACTTTGTAGCCTTGAGACATAAAGAACTCCATGCTTTTCTTGACAGTTAAGTATTGTTAGTGGTTAAAGGTGTTCTAAATTTTCCCGTTCTATATTGACAATGCCTTTGAATATAGACAGAATATCTTCTAGGCTATGTGAGTGTTCATTCTCAAATAACTAATTGGTTGTTTGGTACTTGAGCTTTCCCTTGACTGTCCAAATTAATAACAAGCAGTTGGATGTTGTACATGGATACCAAATTGTGATATTTGGACAGTTATTTAAATGCCAGATAAACCAATTAAGAAGATATGAGTACTATTCAGTTTCAAGAAAGAATTTTAGATAACATTTAATAATATATAATAATTAAGTCTTCAGAGCATTTGAAGTATTAGTTACTTCGGCTTGAACTCCAACTGGATCAGCTGTGATTTGCTAATAATAGACTGACCAAATTCACAATGTAATAGAATATTGGTTTTAGTGGACAGAGGTTGACTTCTTAGTTTCTTCTCAGTTTTTGTGGCTAATAGAAATAATAGAAGACCTAGAACTCTCCAAGTCTTGAGTTTGTTCAGCAGTAAAGTTAGGGAAAAAATAAAAAAAGCAAAGCCAAAGATTTCTTACGTAAGATACAACCATTAAAAGCTGAAACTGCCAGTTTGAATTTTGATAAAAACAGCAGCATGCTGTTTATTTTAGATTAACAGTGTTCATATGATTTTAATTCTAGAATCTTCATATATATTGAAGTAATTTACCATTTTCAACTTTTCCTTATGCAGTGGGTACACTTTAAAGTGTTTTGGAATTTTTTTTTTAAATATGAATTTTATTAATTTTAAGATGTTGGAAAAAATCCATTGGTCACTTTGAATAGGGTAGGGTATATTGAGCAATATGCTATCTTACTATTTGATGAAAAATTGTGATTTTTATAATAATTTTTCTGTTACCTTTCCCAGATATAACAAAACTATATGAATTAAAAATATATCAAACCACAAATATTGCAATAACAAATCAAAATAGCATTTTTATAAAATCATCTTAAATGAACTAAAATGTTGGCTTCTTACGTATTTAGAAATTTACAGGCATGAGTAATAAACATATTTTGCTTTCTTTCCTGTGTTACTGTGCTTTCTTATGAATGAAACTTTCAAAGTGTAATGAAAATATATTTTAGCTCATTATGTTTCTATTATCTTCCAGCCATATTATCATTATCTTATGTGTTGAAATTTTTTGTTTATACTATTGAGCTTGAGTTACTTGAAGTCTAAATGCTTATCAA
>WEIV01006794.1:5223-81794 GCA_013390005.1 Calyptomena viridis
AGCACAAAGGAGGCTAAAAATTAAAATAAAGACTATAGTTTCTAAGTCCATTGGACACTAACACCATCAGAGAGGAAAAAGTAACTAAATTTGACGATGCTTTTCCCTGCCTTGCTTTCCAGGCAAGTGCTGTCAAATACGGAGTGTAGGAGATAAAGAGATTGTAGATTAGCACTTCCAGCAGAAGCTGAGCATCTGCCCTTGAGAATGCAAGGTCATTACACAGTTTTAGCATCTTCAAAGTTCGGGTGGAGTGTTAAGCTTTCCGACTGCTGCCCACAATGGAGTCAAAGTTGTAAAGTGACTGTGGTTTGCTATCTGCAGAAAAACTTTCAGGAAATCCATTTACACCTCTGATGTGAAAGACTGACTGAATATATTCCAATGATTTTAGTGGAAAGGGCAGAAAAAAGTCTCAGCCTGAACTGAAACACTGATACAGCACAGGAATCTGAACAGTCAGATAGCTGTAAACACATCTCTCTTTACAGTAAAGATTATGAAACCTATCTTAATTAAGAGAGTTTAAATACAGGTTTACGTGTGCAATCATGCACACAAACACACATATTAACAGCAAGGATGTACTTGAAGATCTATTTAACTGTTGTCTTGTATAGATAAAGATAAGATGTTAAGAGGTTTTCTACAGGTTTCATCCAGTATAGCATTGCTCTAGAGCAAATATTAAGAGGTGTTTACACTCCAAAAGAATATATAGAATCAACACATGGAATTGGCTGCCAAATCAGACAGCAAGGGGAAGTCACTTAATGAATTTGAAACTATGATGGCAAATCATTAAGAATGAAATTATGTGAAGAGGAACGTGGGCACAGATCCAGAGAGACACATGGTAGAAGACACATAGGGATTATTGTAATGAGGTATGAAATACATGTGAACTTTCCTTCATTTCTTTTACCCACAAATTTCCCATTCAATTTTTCTTCATTCTTACAGGTTATCAGTATGACATGCACGTCATACTGTGAGAAACACCTTAACCAAAGTCACATCTCACTTGTCTTAAGAAGTACAGCTAGGAAGGAAAAAAAAAGGGGTTTGTAATCAAGGTGCTGAACAACTGTGTATATTCTGAAATCAATTACCTAGTTGTGCTTAATGATACAGATGTCCTTGAATGCTTCATCAGAGCACAAAAGAAGCAAAAGTGTAAGCAGTGTTACATTGTAAGCTCAATAAAGGTCAGTAAAACATTAACTGGGGAGCATTTCCACTGCTACTGGTAGGGTAAGGTGCAAGAAAAATGGCTATGGACTCCGGATAATTTCATTAGAAGACAAGCATAAATGAGAACTGAAACTCAACCTTCTTCTGTGTACAGCAGCATTTCTCATATGGTTTTATTTCAAGAGTTGCTGGCACTTCTTGGAAAAGAAAGAGCAACCAAAAGAAATCAGCCTGCATACTCCACACCATCTCCAAACAAACAAAGAATAACCCCGAACACAAAACTGTGTAGTTTTTATAATTACAATATCAGAGAGACTTTACCTCAAAACATGTATTATTTCTATTTCTTACATCTTTTGTCTCTTTGATTTTGTGCTTGGAAGTGTGTTTCTAAAACTTTATTTTTAAAAAGTTTGAGACAACTTTATAATGTTTTACATTTGAGAATCTGGCATCTAGAAAAGTGCTCCTCTGTCTGAATTAGGTATGTTTGTAGCACAAAGACAGCTAGTACCAAAGTTCTGACAGAATACACACAAACAGATGTCCTAAAAAAATCTGGTACCATCACAAAAGAAAAAAGCGGCTACTCTGAACGGTGAAAAAACTTATTTGTTCAGTGTTTCCAAGAACAAGATAGAGATTGTAAAGACCATGGCAGCATTCAAAGCCAACTCTGTCTATTCAAATGAAGGAGTACTATTCTCACCCCTCAGACAGGTCACAGCTCCACAACCCCTTTGTGGGATGACACCTGACTAAAACATTACTTACCACATTACTCATCATCTTAATAAACTGACCTAAAGTATAGTCCTGTGTCCAACTGCTTTGCAGTAATCTTAATTTTAGACCTCATATATATAATGACTTCTTCTGAAATAAGGCCTTAATGGACCAAAATCCTCAGAAAGTTGTGGCCTTCTCTTTTTCCACCTGTCCCCATGTAACTTTGGAACTATGCAGAACTTCTTGACAGACAATACAGAACAAGATAAACCCTCCATGCTAAATATACGTAGTTGGTTTCAAACCAGAAGGGCAAAAACCACTAAAGGTCAGGGTGGGACTTGGCCAGTTCTTGTGAAACCACCGGTAGACACTGAATGCAAAGGGGGTATAAAAAAAGGGCCTGATAACAGGGCTGCAGAGGCAAAGGTGAGATTTCCAGATCTTCATTTTCAAGCACTAAACCATTGAACACAATGGTTTCAAGTGTGTAATTGCAATTATTTAAAAAATATTTTAGTGCCTCAGTATTTGTATCCAGTGGCAGTAGGAGCATCCTTGAGTCAAGCTTTTTATGTTTTTTTTAAACAGCTTTTAAAATTTTTCTAAGCATGGCTATACAAACCATGCTATTCATTTGACCTACTCAAAGATGACAGTGGAGAGGAGAAACTTTTATTGAATAAGATGTTGAAACTGATTTCCACAATAAAACATATGTTTTCCCCAGCTTCCAAACTTTGTGCTCACCTAAATGACACAAATGTTTGGTTTTACCTCTTGCCATCTCAGAACTTTTTGCCGTGTTTGAAATTTCAGTCATTGCCCTATGATGCAACTTCGACATCCCTGTGTTGCTTCTGCATGGACACCACAGAAGCTCCTGGTGTCAAATAATCACTTGCCTTTTGTTTTCCAATTTAATTATTTTCAAAATAATTTCAAGTGCAAAACTCCTATTATACATCCCTTTTCTGTCAGCTACTCCAATGACATTGTCGACTCTGAGAGGCTTATACAACTACAGGACTTCAAAATAAAATATGTAATTTAGCCCTTTATTGTCCTGTTTTATATCAAACAACTGTGCTGAGAGCTGAGAAGAACAAAGACTTATGAATTGATGTTTTTTAGGGTGCTAAATACAACCATCCTCCCCATAAAAAATAATAGGAAAATCTGAAAAGATACTGAAAAGAGCATGAAGTTGAGTTCACACGTTTTTGTTAAACTGATAAGCATTGTACAACTCCAAGAAAACAAACCGTGACAAAATGGAAAATACAATTCCACATAAACCTAATTCAACTATAATTATAAATAAATACCACGGCAGTAGCAGCAACTCATCCAATCAGGCCAATACTGGATTTTCATAAGAAAACTTTAAAATTAGAAATACTACGTCAAAATGGCTTTTGATTTATGAAAGGGGGCAAAATAAATCAGATTTCATAGCAACTATGAGATAATGCATAGAGCTTTGTGAATTGTTCCAGACATTGTACCACCTTTGTTCTGTTGTATCAACCTAGTGGCCTCTACTGTAGGAACAGTCATTCACTTAAAAAACAAAAAAGACAGATAATATTAAAAAGCTTACTAGCATCAGGTAACGGTAGAACTGAAAAAGCATTTGCACTATTTATTAATAATTACTATTTGCAGATGTTCCTCTTGCATACATTTTACGCAAGCATGACAAAATACAATCAAAAGGAATGCAAGCACTCAGAATGTGGTCCTTCCAACAAAACAGAACACAGAAACAAGAAATACAGTGATTGGAACTACTGGCAGTAACATTACTGCACTTGTCACAGGTGGAGCATAAAGAAAAAAACCAAAAGGATAAAGCATTTTTTTTCAGTAAGGTTGAGGGCTGAGTTTCTGGAATCAGACTGAGAGTTAAGCCAAGAGTAAGAAAAGAGTATTTTAGAAAGGTGAAACTCGAGATAAGCCCAGTTTGCCTGGCTTCCCAGCAGAGGGCATCTTCAACACATTAGAAATTTGCTTCTAACACAGCAACAGAATAGTTCAGAACAGCAGTAAGGACCCCGAAGTTTTAAAGCAAATATAAAAGCTTCCCGGTGCTTCACAGATGATACCGGAATAATACGTGGAATGATGCACAAAAATATAACACAAGTGTGAATGGGAAATGAGTGCTTCCATCAAACAGCTGGAAAACACCGGTTCGATGGGAGCTGAGTGGCAGAGTGTGGAACAGCTCCTACAAAAGGTGGGAGGGAGGGTGCTGCTGGAGGCACTTCTGCCTGTGCTTTCCAAGTGCTGAAACCTCTCTGCAGCACAGTGTGGGACTGAACATGTTGGTGGGCCTTTGCTCACATACCTGGAATGGGATCAAGCCATATTCACCTAACCTGTAACATCTTCCTACAACTTTTTATTGTCTCTCATGCAACACATTCAACTCCGCTGTCTTATTAACATCTCCAGTGCTTTAAATTATACCATTGAGCTGTTGGAACTACATTTTCCTTTTCCCATTTGCTGACTGTCATTCCCGGCCTCAAGACCTGCTTCCCGTCCTTTACCTCCCACCTCAAATGGGCCTTTTAAAACTTCCTCATACACAAATACTTTTCCTAATTCCAGATCATTAAACTACTGCCTGTTCCTATCCAAATTTAATTCTCATGCAGTGTCAGCAGAGAATAAGATCACTATAATTCTGTGTGTCAGCATGGGAGTTTAAACACTGGCCCACAAAGATGGGCCTTTGCCAGAGGAGGCATAAAAGGGAGAAAGGAACTTTTCTATCATTCACATCCATACACTTTTCAGAGTGATCCCCTTGTCTTCGCAAAAATCACTTGGACGCAATCCTGTAATTTCGACAATTCAAGAAGTTTCCAAAACCACATGGCATGACCTCAGTGGGACTGAGGAAAAAAGGCACACATCTTGTAGGATTAGGGTGCCTGTAGGTGTAAGCATGACCCTTTCTTGAAAAAGAGTTTAATTTATAGTAAGGATATAATAATAATAATATAATAAGTGCAAGATGTTAGTGCAGCCATAAGGATGCACCACAATTTGTCCTTTGTTTTGTACATAGAAAACAGAAACATAGTAACATATATGTTTTACAAGGAAAGTTATTTTTCCACCTGATTTTTAAATGTTCTGTTTTCTTGCAGAAACAAAGTTAAAAAGGATATAAATTTGTCCTGTATTTGGAACTATGCCAAGCAACCAGCAAAACCTGATTTAAATTACTAAGAAGCCATTTCTAGCAAAGTGTGCCAGCCTCAGCACCTCTGCTCCCACAAACCCATGTGGCACTAGGACAGGATGGCACACTAGATGGTGCTGTGGGACCTTCCAGGGAAAACAATCTCCTAAAACAGAAGTTGTATTGTTCAATTAGCCAGATAGTTGATTCCATATTTTGAGACACATTAGAGAGTATTAAGTCCCAACAAGAAAAACTAGGACCACAGAAATGGAAGGAATACACTAAGCAAACATTCTACTTTGACTGACTCTGCTTTTTGGAGTAGCTAAGTGCCCCTCTTCCACTGGAATCACTCCTTGCCTCTCCTTCCCAAAGCAAAAGAATGCAGTTTTAGGCTCTCACCAGTCTTACTTTAAAGTGTTCTACATGTAAAACAGAGTTGAAACAGTCTGAAGTCAGAGATCCAACACAGCAAGGTCCCTACAAGCCTTTTCTGTCCCTCCTTGGTAGCTGGACCCAACCACCCTCAGCATTATTTTATTCTGTTCAGCGTTTAAAAAAATATTTTAACACAATAAGCTTTGAATTAACCAAAATGTGAATTAACTTTTCCTGCCATGATGATCAGTTCTGTGAAAGAAAACAGAAAAATAAAGAAAAATAAAATCTGAGAGTAACTCTATGACAAATTCTACAGAAATGAGCAGTTATAAGCAGTTATCAAAACTGATTCTACTTATTTCTTTCTATAGATTTCCATGTAATGGAAAACTATTTAAGTAGAACAATTTCTGTATAAAGATATCATCATATTTCAATTTGCTAACATACACAAATATAACATAAACGCTTGTTTAAATAAACTCTCATTCTTCTTCAAGCCAAGAACCTCAAACAGTGCAAGTATAAAACACTGTACAGCCCCTCTTTGACATATGCAAGAAAAAACAACTTCATATAACAGGCAGGAGCATTGTACTAATAAGGATTAATGATGTATCAGTAGTACTAGAACACTTTCTAAGCAGTGCAAAGGTCTCTGGGTGACCTACTATTCAGAAATGCCACTTAAAATGTATCAGTAAAGGACTGGCACAATTCTCACACCAACCCAAATTGTGAGTTCAGTCTGTGCTATCTATGAAACGAGATGCTATTTTGCCCACTCCAAATCAAGCCAACAGCATAGCCTGTAATTATTGTTATAAATTAGACAGATTACACTGGTTTTGTCAGGAAAATGTCTCGTCAGCCAAGGTGCTAACTGGACTCTGTAAGGTGAGGAATGCCTTCCAAATGCCCCAGGATGCCTCAGGATCATGTCCAAATCCGCTGGAAAGTTAAACTACTAATAATTAGTTTGAGAGTGAGCTCACTTATGCATTCTTTTTTTCATCTTTAGTCTAAGTGCCCTGAATTGTTTCAGTAAAATGTATCACAAAACTCATTCATTCTGTTTCCACTATTATTCTCTATAGGATTTCTACTCAGAACTGAGTATTTCAAAGACCAAACCCAGCCAAAATGCACACGAGCACATGCTTATATACAAACCCCAAAACCCAGCCCCCAATATGGTAATCTATATTGCCTGTGTTCTGTGCTGCCTGCCAGGCCCCAAGTCATCAATAATGAATAGAAATGTACAGCTACAGCAGTAGCCTGTGTCATGGGCTTGTCAGGGATTTTTGAAAAGGAACAAAAACACAGCTTTGCCATTTGATTGTGTCTTCTTTTGCAAACCCAGGAAGGGCAAAACAAAGTGGTATTTTAAAAAGGGTAATATGATTAACCCTTTTTGTAGTAATTGAACAGTTTCTTTCACCGTACAGAATGGAAAATTATATGCTGGCAATGCAACCAGTATGCCTGGGAATTCAACAATAATGTTGATTCTGAGCAGAGGGAAGAGAGGTTGCTTCTATTTTAAGATAATGAATACATAATCAAGAGTCAAATACCATGGTTTACATAGAGGAAGGATTTGTTTTCCTAGGCATCCAGCAAGTTCAGTCTCAAAATTTATTCTTGAAGAAGAATCTTGATGCATGCAAACATATATGCACAGTCACTGAAAGCGATGGCATTATTAAAAAATATGCTGATGCACATAAATGAGTTAGGAAAAAAAAAGGGTGATTCTTGTATCTATTATTTTTTTTCAATGTTCCCAAATACATTTCTACAGACACTAGGACTGCAGTCTTACAGGAATGATTATCTCACATTGTACAAACAGAACACACCAGCTGGTACACTACCAATCCACCCCCTGGGGAGGGTGGGTGGCAGACTACAAAATGTCTACAGGACACACACACAAAATAAACTGACTGAAAACCCAGCTGTAAATTCAAATCTTTCTTGCTTTCCACATCTGCATAAATTCCAGAATAAGTCCTGCATTAATATATTTAATTAATAAAAACATTAACTTCTATAGTAACTTCTGTAGTAGATGGGTAAATATCCTCTACTTCAGAACATACAACTCATGATGCATCCTTGTCTTCAAAAAAGCCTGAAACTAGATAATTTGAGGCAATTTGTATAACAAATGGAACCACAGAAGCATAAACTTCCAACTGGGCATCAAAAGCAAGACATCTCAATTCAGATTATGTTGCCAGGCCTTCTTTTCTAGAAGCCAGTAACAAACAAAAGTCTATGGTTTAAATACAACTGAGGAAAACTTCAGAAAGCAGCCATCACTAATACAATTTAAACAGCACACTCTATGTTCTGACCTAATGTTATCTTGTGATAACTGTTTCTAATGGTTAAAGTGAGATATTATTCAGCTGAACTGAATGTGCATAAATCGCTGAACATTCATGAGTTGAATATGTTATTAATGACTGTGAATAAGGAAAAAGGACTATAAACCGCTTTTCTGTGGCAGATAATAGAATAACTACCTCAAAATCACAAGGACACATTCTAGCACACTGAGGTTAAAAACATCCAAACCACAGAAATGTGATGATTTTGAAATTACCTGATTAAATTGAGGTCATTTACTTACAAAAGAAACGTTAGTCTGTTTAAAGAATTCCAAAATTATTTTATAGCAAAAAAAGTTGCTTCTCAATTTTAACTCCAAATATACTTCAGCATGACTAGACGACTTATCTTTCCTTTTGCAAATGCAACACAGTCAGTAAGAACTTCTTTTCTCCTTCTGACATGTTTTTGTGGTTTTGCAAGTGCTCAGACACCCCTCCTCCAGTCTCCTGCCCAAATGCAGGGTTGGCAGCACACAACTTCTGCCTTGTTTTGAATGTCTCCACAGAGTACACAATCTACTTAATACATATTTTAATGTGCTGAATGAGCACATCTGCAGCAAGGAAATGCAGAGGTCAGGTCATATGTGGTAGAATGGACTAAAGCCCCATTCTTGTTATCCATGCCACATGAACCTTGGAGTATCTTGTAACAATTTTTTTTTCTATCCATCTGCTGTAAACATGATCATTTCTGTCACGTTATTCATTAGATACATATCTCACATTCAAGACAAAGGACCAGTGTGTTTGTCCAGTATCAGGCTCAAGTCACACACAACCAACTGGGCCAAGGTCCTGTTTAGAGCAGCTGTCCCTCAGCACAGAGTCCTAAATCACTCATTCCACCTGATGAAGCAACCCAAAATCACTTTGAAGCACACAGGGAATCGGCTGAATCCACAGCACTGTGACACCAAAAGAGCTCTGTCTACACTGATTTTGAGCTGGCAAGTCCGAGGAAAATTCACATCCCTGAAACTCATCTCCACAAATCCATACTGAGCTCGAGCAAGGCAGCAGGCACTGCACCTCACATCCACTTTTTGTGGGGTGCCCTCTGCCAAAGATGGCACGTCACAGTTCACCTGGGAACAGCAGCATCAGTGCACTCTGGGCACATCGGAGCAGGTAAGGTGTAGAAAGGTAAAAACCCAGGCAGAGACATCCTAAAGAACTAACTGCTTAAAAAATAGCTACACAACAAAATGGGAAAAGGAAAAAAAAAAGGGGGGGAGGAGAGGAGGGCAGCCAACAAAACTTGGTTTTGTACTTCAATTTCCTGTATGGGTTATGCTGCTCTAACTTGCTGTCAGGAGGAGTCTGCTTTTCCCCTTGTCTGATATGAATACTGGCTTTGCATTTAAATCATCTGCCCCAAAATGTGTGTCTTTGATTCAGTAACATAACAGAATATTTCCAGAGGGGGAAAATTGTTTCTGAAAACAAAACAGTCCTAGTCTAGCAGAGACTGTCTAGGCAGGGAAGGGAGCTGGTATGTAAGACTGGAATCAAATGAAGAGAAAATATTTCCCTCACAGCCCCCACAAGAAAGGCTTTTTCTGATTTCGGCTCCCAAGAGCTCAAATAGCAACACAGTGTTAATTTGGAAGGTGTTTTCTATTCTACAGGAGGTAAAACAAGAGAAAACTAAAAACTGTTACCCAAGATTTCTACCTTCCCCTTCTCAGAGCAAGAATCTTCAATCTACTCTGTCCTCAGGGAACCCCAGCTCCAGAGGTGCCTTCTTTCTGACTCCTCCTTAGGCTTTGCCCCAGCTTTGCCCTAAGAATCACTACAAGGCTGGAAATTCACAGTATGGGATTAGATCATTTGTGTACTTAAATTCACAAAGGCCCCAGACCTCTGAATCCACAATAATTCTCATTCTACAAGTAGAATACATTCCTTTTAAAAGTGAAATCCCTTGTAATTACTCATTCAAATGACATGCCTCACACACTCACAGAACCTCATCAGCTGAAGGGACAAAACATACCCCCCTAAAGGCCTTTGATTTTTACTGAGGGTTTCTAGGATTTTCTAACCAACATGAGATTTGTTTGTGCCTACTTTGTGTTCCTAACAACCCTTTTCATAAACTGTTTCATCTGGTGGGTGGCAGACAGGGCTTCTCCACAGAAGTTGCAGAGCAACCAAATCACCTGCTATCCCTACCCTGAACATGGGAATTGCAGAGACAGCAGCAAGATTTAACGCATCCCAAGATTAACAACTGACCTGATTTTCAAAGTTGTTCTCAGATGCATTGTTTGCCTCATTGATCTAACATAAATCAATTACATGCAGCCTAATAATTAGCATTACACATCATTGCAATCTACCAGCTGTAACCACTGTGAAAAATCACAGAAACCAACTCATCACCCAGCTCAGTATTGGCTGTTAATAACTAATAGTTACCCATTACATGGCTGTTGCAATACCCATAACATAGAAGGGGTTAAATACCCTCATCATATTGTTAAATACAGGTTTTGCTCACCAATGAGAAATACACCACCTCTTGTCTGCCTAGGTATGAAAAGTAGCTTTCTTCAGAGAGCAGATCCTCACCCACCAGTTTACTCACTACCAGTTTATTATCAGACTTTTTCATTTGAAGTCTAATTTCCATGTGAAAAAGACACAATTTCCCGGTTTGTTTTTTTTCCCCTGAAGTTTTACTGCATATTCTTGCGTAGGCAATAGTGTCAAAAAATAACTGTTTTGGTTATTTACAATTACACCCAACAATTTCTTTTACCAAGTAGTTTCAGACAATGCAAATGCACGTAATGCAGGTTTGCACACCACAATGGACAAATCAAGGCCTTATGACTAAAAGGCAACACTTCTGTATCAGACAAAAAGGACATCAGCCTAGCTCATACACAGAGCAAAAATAACCATCCTATAGGCTAAAAATAACAATAACTTGGGATGGTTGTTCCCAAGCTGCAAGCTGTGTAAAGACTTTAAAAAAATTTGTTTAACCACACTGTTCTACTGAGAAGGTACATGAAATTCAATATGTGAATAGGATTGCTTGCCAGATGCCTACGAGAGCTTTACACACACGACATAAAACTGCTGAGTTATTATTTTATATATCTTATGTAAGAGGGTTTTTTTAATGTAAATATTGTATTTAAATTAGCATTTCTGGTTTGCCTACAATCAAAAGATTCTAACATCACAAATTGTGACAACGAGCTGGCCTAGCAACCTAGACAGACAGACATGGGAAGTTCAGTCAGTCAGTAATAAAAAGCTTTGGCTGTCTGGCTTCAGGGAGAAGAAAATTGCTTGGATGATCACTTCAGTACTCTACTAGGTGATGCACTATTTTATTCTTTCTGATAGCTGCAGTTTAAAAGAACTCAAAACAGGAAAATGTACATGTAAAGGCTGAGCAAAGATGTGGACTGAAGCTTTATTTTGTTTTGTTTCAGATTCACACTTTTGATAGAGCCTAAGGAACCAGAGGGAGAAGAAAGGAAACTGTCCCCAGTGCCTGACAGTGACAAAAGTGAAAACAGCTGCTTAAGTTGCAAGTTACCTGTGGAGTGGGTCCAGAAGCAAGGGTTCTGCTGGGAGGGGGGGGCAACAGCTTTTACAATGTTAGCAGGTGTCACTGCAGTGTATTTGCCAGCAAAATGAAGCATGTTTATCACGTCATGGTCACAATTTGATTTCTTACCATGATTCACCATGATGCAAAACAATACAATGTCATGCTGCTCACCAGCAAATGTCTGGTAAATTTATAATGCTGCTCACGACAGACCCAAGACTGATGGTGTTGAGCATTTGCAGCCCCTCCCAAAGAAAGAAGGCATTCTGCACCTTGCAGAAAGGTTTGTTTTGAAAAAGAGGTGATGCCAGAGCTGATGATTGCTTCTCTATCCTTCTTCACTCTGATTACACCTGGGCAATGAGTGCTCAACTCTACGCTATCGAGAACCTTCAAATTCTTCTGTCAACATGACTGGCTTTTCTCTTCCCTAGTCTTCTTGAGGCTCTTTCCATTCCTCTCCTTTCTTTTTCTCCTCTCCTCAAAATCTTTTCCAAGAAGATGAAAAATATAATCCTCTGAAGAGCTGACTTCAAAGTGTACCTAACATTTAAGCCTATATCCAGCAGGACACGGAGGCTCTGCACTTTTTTTTTGGTCATATATAGACCTTTCTAAGCACTCTTACTTAATGATGAACCAAGAAACACCTTCTGACTCCATTACTAGTATCAACATTGTAAAAACTCCCAACACTAGCTTGTCTTCAGTCCCTCACAACTACTGGCAACTCACTCAGACAACTGGCAAATAAATCTGATTTGGTCATTTATCCACCAGGCAGAGAGCATCAAGATGAACATTTCCAGATCTGACAAGTAATTGCTGTATTAAATACCACACGAGTACATTTCTCAAAAGTTGATGGTCCATCCCTAGAATACTTATTATTAGCAGCAGTAACCATTTTGGATAAGTGACTATTCTCTTCCAAGGGTAATTGCATCTGCTTACATAAAGGGATATTTTTGGCACATTCTCAAGGTCTTCCTTCTTCTGCCCTGCTGTCAGAACTCTAATCAGGTATGCACAATACCTACAGTGCTCCTGCATATTCCAGGTAATTAGCCTTTCCACTAATCAGAGAGCATCTCTCATGGCTGCAAACATACAGTACAGTACATTGCTTGTTCCTTAACCCTCAGGTTTCCTTTGCTCATTTCTTAAAGAGCTGACTGAACACCAGTTACTCTGAACTCCTCTTTCAATGCACACCATTTAGAGCTTTCCAAATAAAATCATTTCTGAGCATTTTGCTGGAAGCTGAATTTAAAGACATGAATTATCGATGTTTCAGCTAAAATGTATCCCTGATCTTTCCCTCTTCTTCTAATAGTTGAGAAAATAAAAGCTCACAACATGTTTCCTTGTGACCATCTTCACACGCCTTTCTGCTTGAAAAACTGATCACCTTAGATAAAAACTAATTTACACCTGTGATATATTAAGACAAGAAACTCGTGTTTAGAAGGAAAAAGGCTGCAGTAAGTGTCTATGCTCTGACAAATGGCAAAAAATACAGCTGATTTAACAAATGAGTGCTCAATCAATGATGCACTGAGGCACATGACAAAGGGAAGTCAAAATCCATTACATTCAAGAACCTCCTTTAAATTCCACTTCAGTGCACTGACCCTGTTGCTCAATGCTAAAGACTTTACAAGGTTTTCGGAAACATTTAGAAGAGCTTTTGTTTTGGCATTCACTCAGCTGCACCTCACAATTAACACTGCCAGACTCCTCTCTAATCAATTATTCATTAAGATTACTAGCATATCTTTTGAGCGCCTTAACTCCACATCAGAAGTGTGTGAGGGATGATACATGCATGTGTACTTTGCACAATAAAAGGCAGACTCGAAGCAGGTTTTAACGTTAAATGAGAACAAGGCTAAAAGAAGCGAAATCAACACTTTTAGTCAAAGTTGAGCTTCAGGCGAGCTGCAGGCAGCGCACAGCGTGAGAGAGTTTGGCTCCAGAAAATGCCCATGTGTTGACAGCTGAATAAGAGTTTGAAGGCTTAATGGTAAGAAATGTTTCGTCAGTGGTAATGTTACACACTACTTACTCAGTTAACTACTCATCTTCTGCAGCCCTGACAGCTGATGGCACAGACTCCCCTCTGTGGAAGTTTGACTATTTGCTATACAAACATGTTTATTGTGGCTAGGATTTGTTCCAGTCAAACAAAAAGCGGGAAATAATTTTCAGGAAATTACTGTCGAACACAACTGTGCTGAGAAATCAGGAATTTAGGAAATTAGGAATTAGGAAATCAGGAATGCAAAGTCTAAAAAAAAATAAAATAATAGAGAAAGAATAAAATTACCAAAGATAAGCAAATGCTAGAGGGTAACTGTTCAAGTGCCTACAGTGTTACCAAAGTAGAATGAAGTTGGTCATCACGACCACACCTTGCTCCTTAGACTATGAAGTGGCTTAGATGCATAATTCCCACCAACTAGATTTTTTGAAGCTATTCAATTCAGTAAGGACAGGTTGAGGTGCCTAGGATCATTTAAAACAAACAAAAAAAAACAAACAAAAAAAAATTAAAAATAGAATAAAGAGCTTAGAAGTGAAACTCTCATTGAAATCAAACTAGGTACTTTGAAAAGTTTGACCTACCATGACTTTACAAAGCATAAAAAAAAGCTACTATGCATACTTTAACAGACTGTATTCCTGAAATAATATTCACTACCTCACATGCTGTAAATATCTGCAAAAAGTCTCCGTGTATTAAGAAGTATGATTGAAATCTTGACAGCAAAAGGACTTACTGTTATCAGAACAGCATTATTGTGCCCAAGCCAGAAACAAAGAGATTTAAAGTGTCCTTGGAAGAACTAACACTTTACGGAATTATTTAACTGTTCAGTTCATTTTGAATGTACTTCAGAAATAAAAGTAAACAATTAAAAGCCAAATTTTTCCCTGGAATTACCATTTGAGTCTCTCACTGGAGTCAGTAGGCTTCATTCATATAAAGCTATGGGCAAGGAAATGAAGAGATATGTTTCACTGTTGTGATGGCCCAGCTTTACACCACTGTAAATACACTGATTTCAATGGACTTGCAAAAGGACTATATTTGAATCACAAAGTGCTGAAGTCAGCCCTGTCACCAACTGTACCAGTCTACCAAAAGTTATCAATTCACAGTACACAATACCACTTTTTAAGCTGTCTTTTGTTTCTGTTAAACTTTCAGTGACTTCACAGGAATTCAGAAATAACCGTTTCAAGAAGAAATAAAATATGATATCTCCCAGCATATAGACTGGTATTTCAGTTGAAGTACAGTCTAAATCCTTCAAGTCTTTCTTTTACTACCCTGATTTGTCCATATCATTCAGAGGTAGCACTTGCTTGTTACCTCTGCTTTTCGAAGACAAAATAATCATTTTGACTCTCATGTAAATTCCATGTTCCTTCATGAATCATCACAGCAATACATGACAGACTGTACAGTATTATGAACAAAAATACGGTATCTTGGTATATTAAACTAAAAAAAAAAATAAGAAAGAGAGAGAACAGGACAGAAAAAAGCCCTCATAAAAGCATTATCAATTCTCTGTTTAGCATCAGAGGCCTGAACACAAACTACAGCTCTGTGATGTAACTGCCCTTCTGGACACTTGGGTGTCATGAATTCCTGCTGTAACAGAGGTCTGTCTCTATGACCAGTTTAACACTTATTGTTGAGCTCACCATCATTTGTAAAACAGATCAAATGGTACCACCAAACGCAGCCCCAGTCTGTTTATAACTCTGTATGTAACCCTGTCCCCAGGGTGAATATGAACAATGTTTAAAAGAAAGCAATATGCACAGCTGATCAGACCAGCAGCTGATCAGTATTTAATCATCAAATCCAATAAGGAAACAAATGAGGCAGAGCACAGGGGTGGAAAACAAAGGTAGGTGAAAATGTTAAATAAGCCACCAATTTATGGAAGATAAAAACACTCTCAGAAACAATTTACAAAACAATTTTCTTTTTACGAATTTAATAAACATTCTGTCAGAGTAAACGAAATCTCAGAAGCTGGAAGTTTTAAAAAAAAAATCAATTAAAATGAAGTCACAGGGAATGGTGGGGAATTGTTCCTGGCAGTTATTTGATATAGTATGGTTAATATTTCTAGTCAGGCAAATTAACAGTTTTGCTGCTGTGTACTTGCACTCACACAATACATCATCTCTGAGGGTTTGTTCTAAAAGTTACAGAAATGTATGCAAAGATATTGTTATATAGCTACATTTGAGATGTACAGTAACAGTCATTTACTCTACAGAATAATAGGGTGAAATTCTACACTGCTGAAACCAGCTGAAAAGAATGTCTGCACCAAAATAAAAGGAACAAAATACACAATTTATTTCATGGGGCCCCATTTCACTCGTAATAAACACTTTGAAAGCTCTTAAATAAAGACCTGTTTCTCTAGCCAACTGTGCCAATAGATAAGCTTTTTCTTACTACTATTCTACTGTATAATTTGTAGAGTGCCACACTATATTGATTGAAGAAAATTCAAGAGAGGCAGTGTCAGTTTCTGTTTCTACAGGGAAACCACTGAGCTGAACAGTGAGGCACGTAAGGTCAAATCAGGATGCAACTTGCTGTGTTGCTACCTTAAAATTATATAGGGCTAGGGAAGAAAACAATGGTAGGTTTGCAGACACAATATAAATATCACTTTCCCTTCTCATTATCCTATTAATGCATCTTGAATAACAACATAATTTAAGGTTTTTACATTTCACACCCTTTCACGTATTAAATAATTTAAATTTTCAAGCAGAAGCTGTATTTTCTTTGTATGTTTCCAGTTAAATTTTGCTTTCTCTACTGTGCTCTCAAGTGTGTCCACAGAAAGAAGTTCGAGTTTATTTAGTTTCCAGCTTATCTCACATTCTGCTCAGAAGAATCTGCTCCTCAGCTTCTGCAGCTCATGTTTGCATTAGAGATTTACCCGGTTGGACTTCAGGTGCAGGAACAAAGACAGAGAGCAGCTTATCTTTATCACAGTGCACTTTGCAAACACATTCCATTGCACATAGACAGTGAAAGTACAGATAGTGAACTTGATGCAACCTTGCCTTGCTCAAAGGAATGAAAAAGGAAAGAAACACAAAAGTGTTTCACATGCAGAGTTCACATTCATTTATGTTTGACCTGTACAAGCTGAATAACTTACTCTCTGCTGCCGTGGGCACCTGCCTGGAGACACCAAGTAGAGGAATACAGAATTCCTCTAGCTTTGGACAACCACGAGTCAGCAAGTAATGGGAGTTTTAGTCCTGCCCATTTTTCAGAAAAAACACTCCCCCTATGCTGAACCTTGGGCCCCTGGAGCCACAGGTCAACTCTGATGCTTGTCCACCTCTTCATGCCAGTTCTTGCCCTGCCTGCACATTTGCTGGGTACCTGCTCTTCTGTTCCAAACCACTGGCCTGCTCTATACTCTGGGCTTTGCCCACGATTCCTGAGCCTGGCACTGCCCATCAGTGACACTCTTCCCTGAACCTGTGACAACCTCAGAGTCACACATGTTTGTAACACAACTCAGAGCCAGCCAACAGCAGCAAACCACTGCAAAGCTTCCTCCCCCCGTGCAGAACCACACCAGGTGTCTGCTCACACACCTCCAGGCTCTCAAGGTCTAAGGGAATGTTATGAAGATTGAGCTGACATACTATCACACAGATGAAATATAGAAATAAAACCCTGTTGCACTTGAACTAAAGATTGTGCAGACTAAACAAACTTTATGTTGGCATGAGGTATTTCAGAGAAGTCATCCTTTTTCCCCCCCTACAGATTGCACAAGATATTCATGAGTCTTGTTAGCATTCACATGCTCAAAGTCGTGAGCACAGACTGAAAGGATCAACAATGATTTTTATAAGCACTGTGCTTAATTATGGCTTACTTTTCTAGTGACTACTAGACAAAAAGAAGCCAAAAAGCCCCTCCCATTGACTCAGCTTGCTCCTAGTGCCCCAAATATTAAATGAGCATGAAACTGAAAGGCATCTCCAAGCCCAACAACAGCACGAATATCAGAAGTAATGCAATTAAAAGAAGATCCACCTACTAAAATAAAACCATCTCTCAACTAGTTAACTGTGATTTAAAAGAGCAAAATAGTTTAGTAGAGAACAATGCACACTTGCTAACCTTTCATGTGCTGCCACCTGTTAACATGGTATTATTCTTTGATGTTTGTTGTGAAGTCAGATTCAAAGAGTCTGTTCAGTTATTCTTTGTTACATTTGTATTCCCCTCTGCTATCAACAGGCACAGTAAAAACCACAAAAGAAACCCCCCACATATTTTTAACCTTATGAGGTAAGCCTGCACAGAAGGAACATGTGACATTTTTAAAGTTATAATTGAAATGCCATGCTTTTGACTATTGAAAGATAGCTTTGGGCAAAGGTTTTGTTTGCAAAACAAGATATACAGCTGAAATTATCAGAAGGGATATATTCAAAACAACAAAGAGAAAAAGCAGAGTAAGGACAGGTTACATATAGAAGGCTTTGGCAAAAAAGTTCATGTTTGTTCCTTATCCGAAAAGCCAAACTTTAGACCAGTCTTCTGAAGTGAATGATCTCCTCAGTGAAAGACAGTCCCAACCAAGCAGCAAACAAATGCAATTTTTTCTGATGCCCATCTCTATCAACTCATTACAGTTGTGCCTTTATCCTGCAGGTAGTATTTTTCATTTCCAAATATTTGCATTCAAAGAGTTACCTGTTTTCCATTTGGTGTGTGAGGGACTGAGATACAAATACCCTACTATTTCACCCAAAAAGTAGCAGCTAGTAAGCACAGTCAACATATGGAGAAATTGCAGAAATACGTAGAAATTGGAGAAATTCTGGTTAAACCTAACAAAAGAACCCTCATCCCAGACATTTCTTTCCTTAAAACTATTTTTCTTTTACAACTGGATGCATGTACATGGATTGAAGAGAAAACAGGAATAGTTCACAGAAAAGAAATCTGTTGAAATTTATTACACATACAGAAATTATAAGTTGTATAGGAAATACATAGCTGAAGAGTATGAGAACTTCAGGGCAAAGTGATGCATATGAATTCCCTGAACTTTAAATACAGTGTTCCTCAACTACCTGCTCTTGGCCACTGATTGAGAGGAATATTCAGTCAGTTCCAGTATGGCAGATTTCATGTTTGCTGTACACAGTGACAGCCATCCATGTATAAACTTACTTTCCTCAAAAGAATATATTGTTTCCCCCCAGACTCATAATACAACTGAGCAGCCACAGAGTCTCTCCCTGTTGTTTTATTACCTACAGACTAGGAGAACTTTAGAAACTAAGAAGACACATTAATTACACTGTACAATTTAATTAAGTCTTTGAAGAGTAATGGATCCAACAGAAAGCTCCCTAATAGCCTGCAGATAGAACTGTGAAAGACCAGCGAGTTCCAAAAAACAGGCTGAAAAAAAGGCCGAAGCGGCACAAAAAACTCCCTTTCCAGCAAAGTTCTCTTCCCAGCGACTCAGGCACAGGATCCAGAAATAAACACCTCCACAGTACAAACCTCTGTGAACACACCTGCAGCTACAGCCTCCAAGCCTGCTCGGTCAGTGTGAACGTCACCTGAGCTGTGTCACCTCTGGTGGCAATTAGCCGCTTCCTGCCGATCCGCTGCCTCCGCGTGGTGCATCCACTCCTTACACACACAGCCAGGGCACGGGGAGAACATTCCCAGGCCACGGAGGAAACAAAGCCTTCACTGTGCTCTAATGAATCCAGATGTGCCGCTGGTGGCTGGGGGATGTAAAGTGTCCAGCAGCTGGGGGAATAGCCCCAAGCTCTTGCCGAATGATGCACTTTCAGGATTATCAGGCCTGCTAGCAAAATGTATCTCCTGCAACAGGAATTTTATTCTTTTGGACAAAGAGGACAGATAAAAAATAAATTGTTGAACAAAACCTGATACTCAATGGGATAATAAGGTGTTCAACAGGGAAGGGTTTTCAGGCACTGCAAAATTCTACAGAATCACAGATGACCAGGACACATGCACAATAAATGCAAATGCATTTGCTTTCATAAAGAAGTGTGGAAAACTTGTGAAAAGAAAATTCGCTAATCTAAATATAGCATCTTGTTTCAGATGTCCTGAAAAGCTGACTATCCAGTTACTGGGTATATACAAGGCAAAAACCATGAACCAGCATCATTTTCAAAACTGCCCTTGTGAATGAGACATAAAAAAAAGTGCATTTTGAAACTATATGACCATCCATGGCCATCAAAACACAAAGAACTTGGCCATCCATATAGTTAATTTGCTTATCCCCATCCTGGGACATGTTTAATTAAAATTAAAGAGAACAACAACTTGTTGGTTTTGTTTTGTTTTTTAAATCTACACAACCCCAGTAGATGAATTACGGTATCAATTAGCTGTATATCAGGATATCTGGATTAGTTGAAATTCTGCAGATGGACATACGTGCATTTGTCTTACTGGTATCAACACACTCCCATCCAAAGACAGGATTCCCCTTATGAGATAGTTGCAATCTTTTGAAGAAAAAGTCTGTGAAGAGTTCTCTAGTAGCCATCTGTCCTTCTCATGCCAATACAGTGTAGACAATTATAGCACTATTCCCTTCAACCTCTTTAACAAAGTACATTAAAAAGGTTTTATCAAATCTTCTTTATGCAATATATGTCACCTTCAGTGAATACAAATTAATGACCTCACCCTTTGAGCTGGGAAACTCTCTTTGTCTTTCCTCTATGAAATGGCATATTTGAACACAATATTTTAATGTTGCCCTGATTGCTTATGGAGAGAACACAGGAAGCTAAATGTTAATGAAACAAACAAATGAGGTTTCTGAAATGCTCTTCTTGTACACAATTTTAACACTTACCCACCTCAAATGTTATCTGTATAATGACATGCCAGATAGAAATATTATCCAAGTAGGTTAAAAAAAAGGCACAAGCTCAAATTATTTAACAGTACAGTGAAAACAAAAATCCTCCTTTTTGTACCACAGCACCAACAGATTATCTTTAAAGGGAAAAGAATAAACTCTTTTAAAAAAGCTCATGCACGAATTATGTTTAATAACTTACATAGCTATGGACAATTCATTAGGCTGCTGTGACTGAAACAGACTAAAGAGCACCTCTCCTTTTTGTTCAGTTTAGTATGCAAATGGTTGTCAAACTGCCAGAGTAGCTGGTTGTACTGATTTTTCTACACTGCCAGTTAATCAGTCTCCTATTTCATCTGTATGCAACCTTCATACACACATGCAGGAGAAACAAAACCTGAAAAAGGAAGATATAAGTGCTTACCTACAAATTAACAGGGGACTCTCAGCACTAGAACAGAATTATTTACATTATTTGTTTTACAATAGCACTAAATGGTTAGATGACCCAATGTGCAGTGAACTGTATGTATTTATCAGGCAGTCTCTTCCTCCAAAAGTCTATAACCTGGCTTATGAGACACACATTAAAAAATCCCAAAGGACAGAAAAGGAAGCCAGGAGACAGATAGATATATGATGGGGCTTGCTGGTTTCATTGGTGCCTCCCCTCCCCCTGCCTTTTTTTTTTTCTAAATCTGGATTTTTAACAAAAATCCCTGAGGAGTCAAAGAAATTAACAGTGATGGCACAAAGTGAACAAGCACATCTATCTGTTTGTGTGCTCCAGAACAGAATGGATTAAGCAGATATTTACAGAGGCAGTTCAAGTACAAGGTACTGAGAGAGAGCACAAAAGATGAGACTTTGCAAAGTACACACTCAGATCACTCAAAACACTTAATTTTATGTGTAACAGGCTGGGAAAGACAATGGATTAAAAAGAAGCATTAAATATAAAGTTGTTATTTTTGTGCTGACTGCCATTGTTTGATCATTAGGAAAGCAAGAGGTGGCATTTGATAAAGCTAGGAAGAAAAACAAAGAACACTCCATGTCACATGTGTATCACAGTTCATATTAACAATGAAAAATACAGAAAAGATTCTTTCTTTATTCACCTTTTGGGGGATAAGACATGTCCATAAACAAATAAGGACTGAAGATTCCTCCACTTTGAGTCATCAAGCAGTAGATAAGACAGATAAGAGGTCCCCTCTGGGGCTGTGTAGCCCACAGTAAACTGATACATCACTGGTACCCAGAAAAGGTCTACCAGTTCTCTGATTTGTCACAGAAAAAAGCAGAAGAGTTCAGGATTTATCTGATTTAGGTACTCTAGCAGGCTTTTTTTAGATTCTTTCTTGCAATAGCCACGCCCCTCAGAAGCATTACCAACTCTTAACTTCACTATCAAACTGTGTGACATCTCAGCTATTCAAAAATGCAACTGGAAGCCCTGAAATAGCTTAAAAAAAGGCAACATATTAACAGTGCTACATATTTTTAAAAGTAAGTGGTATCATGTAAGCTTATTTGGAAAATATTTGCAGATGTCCCATTCAAGCAAAAGGGGTTTGAAAGCAGTAACATTTCTCCAGGTGGAAGGTATTCATCCTATTTATGAGAAGATAGAACACTGTGTACATGATTAGTCATTTGGTCCAGGAAGGGAACGCAGGAGAGCCATGAGAAGGACATCATCAGAAAGAGTGTGTAACAGTAAGTGTATGAACTTAGAGCATTTCCACTTTTCTAGAATGGAAAAAAAAGTCATAGAACTTTTCATTTGTTTGGAAAAGACCTTTAAGATCATCAAGTCCAACCATAAACCCAGCACTGTCAAGCCCACCATTAAATTCTGTCCCCAAGTGCCACATCTGCACATCTTTTAAATGCCTCCAGGGATGGTGACTCCACCACCTCCCTTGGCAGCCTGTTCCAATACCCGACCACCCTCTCTATGCAGAAATTTCTCCCAAATACCCAATCCAAACCTCCCCTGGTGCAACTTGAGGCCATTTCTTCTCATCCTATGGCTTGTTACCTGGGAAAAGAGAGTGACCCTCACCTTGCCCCAGCCTCCTTCCCCCTAGTTGGGGAGAGAGAGAAGGTCGATATGAGAGCGAGATAAAGAATGCTCAATTGGTTTTTGCTGCCTATAGCTTGGAGCACTTCAATACTTGACAAGATAAACTTCAAAACAGACTACCAAAAAAACCCCCAAAAAACCAATTCCACCAAAAAAAGCAACCATTCCTTCAAATCCTTCTGTTTTGTAGCAAAACATTAATTAAAGAAGCCTCGTGCTTTGGTACCAGAACAGTCTTTTCCATTGATTTTCATCAAGGCAGAATTCTACCTTTTAAGTTTACAAAAGGCACAGCTTCACTTCAGTCCTCCTCTAGCAAAAACTGTTATCTCTAGCCTCCTCTCCTTTGGCCACAGTTAACCATCTCCTCTTCTTCAGGCATACATGAGACCATTTCTAAAATGGAGCACAGACATGACTGAGTGGGGGAAATAAACCCCATGTTTTTGCTTTTAAACTCATCTCATTTAATTTTTCTGGTCTGAAACACAGTCCAAGAAACCAACATGTTGGCACCTTTTTTTTGTAGCATGAGAGGAGCAGAAAGCAGGATTGTCACCTCTTAAACTGACTTTGTCACCAGAGAAGTCAGTGAGGAATTGCACCTCAGATTAAAAAAGAAATAAAAAGAAGAAAAAAATATCCTATTTTGCTGGATCACACTTCCCTTTTGAGAGTGCTGTAAAAAAAAGTGTTTGTAAAAAACCTCTGACAGTTGCTGGACAAGAACATTTGTCATTCTGAGCACCTTGCCTCTGCCTACCAAAAGAACCCTCAAAACCAGGTTAAGTTGAAACACAACAATAATCACATTTAGGAAAATTCACCCCTTATTTGAAACATGCAGTATAATCCCACACAATGCAGCATTCAAAGCTTATTGCTTGCTCTATCAAAGCAGCAGAGCAAGCAAAGAAAGAAGTTTAGTGAGTTTCAATGTTGCCAAGCATCAGCAATGAACTGTGACCTGCTGGGATATTCTCATGGGAACACACAGAACTTCCAAATGCCCATTTTGAGCCACTTTGGGAACCATTCTCCTGTCCCATTTTTTTTTCCCCAGACAAGATTAGTTCCAAAATTGTAACATTTCTTTTAAAAGCTCAAGTTTGGTTTTTGACCTGCTTGACTTTTTTTTTTCACTTTTGTAGCTCTATTCACCTAAGCAATCTAGTGGAATCAAAGCATTTCTAATTATCCCAAATTCCTCTTAAAGTGACTCTGGTCAAAGCAACCCATGGAATATCCCTCTCCCAGTCATTTCATCCCTGTTCACGACTGTTACAAAATAAAACATGCACCACTCAAGACTCCTGCAGGACCCCAGGGATCAAGATTTTACTGTGGCAGGTTCCATCAAAGCCAACAGTCTCTGATCTAACAGCCTCCAGTTACACTGGCAAGCAAAGAATACACCCTCAAACCTGCTCACCAACTTGTTTCCTGAAAAGGCTACTGTATCTTTGTTAGACAAAACCAACTTTTAATCATACCACAATTAAAGGCAAAGTGTCTAAAGAAGACTTTAGACATCCAAGATGCAATTTCCAGCAGGTAATTCTACTTGTGATATATTTGGAAGTGTTCCTCTCTGGCCAAACAGCAAATCCCCGCATATTTCTCACACTTAGTTTTCCTTTTTCAGACGTATTTTCAGTGCTCCTTGAGAGGAAGAACATCGGTTAACCAAGGAAAAAAAAAAATTCAAGCATATAAGCTTCAAAAATATATTTTCTCCAAACCAGTATATTGTCATATACAATAATTCTCCTAGTGGTTCTGTAGTCCTTTTGATACACTTTTGTGCCTGTTCATTAGGGATGACAGTGAAGAGAGGTCCATCCATGATCCACTGCTCTTCTCACCACCACCTTCAGCAACACAACCTGAGACGTCCCCACGACAGACGCCTGACACCAAGTGGATGGTGTGGCCACAGACACACCAGTGCAGGAGGACTCCTCCCCAGTACAACAGCATATTTTCCACTAACTGTGGCATGGACTTCCATCTACATACATGTGGAAGGCTTGGGAAGAGAACACTGGAAATGAAGAGACACAATGTGGGAGCTGAAATCACCACCCCGTTTACAGCAAATAAAGAGACTTGGGAACCAGTCAGTTTTGAAAGGGCTCGTTCTTTTGTAGGCAAGAAAAGTAGAGCAGTGACAAAAATATGGCCACTGAGGCAAGAAGGCAGGAAAAACAACTTGGCACAAATACGAGACTCACAAAGGCAGTGATAAAAGAACAAAAGAATCACAGTCTGTGATTTTCCAGGGCTCTCTTGTTCTGTAAGACTTGTAAAAAAGAATCTTATTTTCTGGAGTACATGATTCTATGCTTTCCTGATGAGTGGTTCCTGCTAAGGGTAATTAGAACATCAAAGCCTCAACTTATCACTAGATAAGGAGAAGAAGTGTGTGAGCGAGATCAAAAATAATCACCATCCCAAGCAGGCTGGCTAAGCCTGGGCCAAAATCCTTGATCTCCCAGACCGCATTTCCACTTTTGAAACCAGAGGCTAAGCTTGCTTGCAGAGATACAAGTCTATTCAGAAACTCAGCAGTCCAGATCTGCCCCTTTCCTATTTTTATATGAAGTTCTTGCAACTTCAACTGATTCGAGTGTTACTGGGAGACGAAGTGGGAGATACCACTATTCCCAGACAGCTCTTGAGATGCTCTGCCTCCCAGCACTTGACCTTGTGTGTACCACTGACATTCTTCTCTGGCACCCATGCTGTGTAGTGTTGCTCTCTGGACTATGATCCTGGTTCCATGGCCCAGGGCCCAGATTTCCCTTACTTAAGATCATCAAGCATAACTTAACATGTAAGTGAGATGTCCTCTGCTAAGAAGCAGAACTAAGCACAGTCTACACCCAGAGATATGTAAACCTGTGGGATTCAGAGACTGGATCCAATCATGGCAGGCTGGTGTGATTGAAACCCAGATCTGGTCCATTTTAGTCCCAGGCACAGGTCAAACAGCCACAACACATGCTGTGTGCCTGTCACACAAGTGTTTAGGAACCAATGCCAGAACACAGGGAAATCCTTACTTTCTATTACTGGTCCTAGAAGACAATTATAGTTTTATGCTTAGTCAGGCAGCTTGTGCCAGTTATTATCTGTGCTTTTTCAGTTGTCCAAGTAAATCCAAAGGTATAAACTCAATTTACAGACATCAGTCTCTGCAATGCTTCAGTTATAAAGCATCTGTGTGTACTCAACACTTGGAGAAGGCAACAGGGACATCATGCCAACAGAGACAGATCAAGCCACTAATTTCACAAACTCCTCCTGAAAACTGTGTCCCACACTAGAACAGTTCTATTGAAGACCTGAACTGACTTCATGGAAGCCTTTTGTTACCACATTAGAAGAATTTGCAAATAAATGTGAAGTACATAGAAATATTATTAGTAAAATACTGAAGTCAAACCAAGGGTTTGTAGACCATGGAAATAAAATAGCACACAGAAAATCTTTCTTAGGGTATGATCACATCAGCGCTGTCTTCAGCTACAAACCAATTCCAGAAGCTGCCATTCTCTTTTCCATCTAACGTTTTACTTTGGTCCCCACATCATGGAATACAATCTTCTTACTAAGACAGCTGTATGAAACTAGACTATTGCCATGGTCAGGATTTCAGAACAGAACAAAGCACAAGAAAGCCATGCAGACACAGAAAGGATGATTTTAATACCCAGACCAGGTCTGTGTTCCAGTGCAGTCCCATCCCACTGTTAGCTGTGCTGGGATAATGGAAGGCCCGACAGGCTGTGTGGGAATGAACAGCCATCAGCACTGCTAAAGAGAACTGCCAATTCTCCTGTTCTCTTCCTTTGCTTCCCTGGAATTACAGGAAGGCTTCACAGAAAGCCAAGCAAAGGATATCCCTGAAGCCCCTAAAAACCAACAAATGAAAGTGAAAGGGAAAATAAACAGGCAAAATCTTTAAACTGTCTCTTCCTCACAAGTGTTAAACTGATCTTTCAATTATTGATATCTCACTTTCTCAAGTGACCACTAAACTGGAAGCTGCCCAAATCTTTATTTATATTTCAAGACAACAGTCAATGAGAAGAACAGCACACTCACAGCTTAAAAAAACTTTTAAAAAGTGAGCATGCCCTGTGCAAAGCAACTTTGCAATCTGGGACTGCAAATGGAATCACTGTTTTTCACAATAACTAATCTAATTGAAATCTGGAAAAAGATAAAACCTACTCCTATTTAAAATTGACACCCTCATATTAAAATGCCATTTATACCAGTACATTAATGGAAATGAAGCTTTTCAAAATGGGTTTCCTTAACGTGGCAGTGAAATATTCAGTGTGGAATTTTATCTTGTTATATAAAACAAACACAACTTGTATAACATCACTCCAAATACTAAACTGCTATGAAAAAGAATATGTGAATGTGCCCATTTGAATTCAGAAATAAAAGGAGTGAAAAATGATATCTCCTGAATTTAAATTAACTGAATAAAAATTCTCTGTGGCAATACTTCAGCAGCTTCACCAGTCAGCCTATCACTTGTGAAGGCTGGGGGAAGGAGAGATATTGCATGGAGTGAAAACAAAAGTCTTCTCTTATAAAAGTCAATATATCATCTTAAGCTAGAAAAAAATGGTCCCTAAACATCCGTAACTACAATCAGTAATTGTCATTAAAAGCTCTCATTATACAGAGTAAGTGTAATTAGAGCATCTTACCCACACAGGGTGCAGCACACAGAGAATGCTAGAAGGACTCATAAATTAGTGCCAAATCAGTCTCATTCCCAGCTACCACACAATCTGCTGTAAAACAGAGAAATTGTATTTACACACATTAAGGCAAAGCCCACTGGCCTCTACAAAATTAGCCTAAACACGAAATGTAGTTATTTGAGGGACCCCCTATTTCATTATGTGTCTCAGGAATAAAGGGATAAAGTTTGCCATCAATAACACTGAACATATCTGCTGAACCCCGCAGATTCCAGGGCATTAATAATTTAAACTCTTATGGGAATTTTGTCGTGGTGGAGATAGGACTTGTCTGCAAATGGAGCTCAGGGGATGTTCAATATGATCTATTCTAGTATACACACACAATTGCTACATTTATCATGATGCAGAGGAAAAGAATGGTTCTTTCTTAAGGACTTCAGGAATGTTTCCTCTGTAATTTACACCACAAAACGTCTAAGCATTTCTAATAAAAAAAAAAATCATGTTCTAAAAAGACATTATTGTAAGAATTATACTGAAAAGGTTTCTTCTCTCCCCCTCTCTATTACTTGTGCATGTACAGTGCATAAAATGGGACAGGAAGTCAGTAATGCAGCTCCTGATAGTAGTGTTGTCTATGCAAGATGCTACTGCCATCACAGCCTAAGCAGATAAAGCTGTATGGTTCACTCAAATATTTATACTCTCAAGTGCAAATCTAACAGTTCTGTATGCAAAACAGTTATGTGCACAACTACGGGACCACAGTGCAAATATCCCCTTTTGTACATGTCAATGGAAAGCAAAGAAAACACATCCTTTTGAGATGCTCCTGGTATTTGTGTAATACAGAGTAAATTCAGACATTTCTGCAATAGCTGATCTAAGGTAAATCCTAGGCATGAACACATACACACTGTAACAATTGTGTTTGTGTTCTAATATAGCATAGTGATTTTCCACACTTCCGTTCTAGAATAAAAGTAAGATCAAACAAAGTTCAAAAAAATCAGACAAAAATCCTTCCTTTCATTACCAAGCTCTAAATCTTACAATAAGATTTTCAGGAACAAAAAAATAATTAAACAAAACTTTCTGTCCACATGCTTTTAATGCATCCACATTGTACCTCCACTATGCCAGGCATGCACAACCTAATCTGCACCACAGTTCCTGAGTGGCAGAAGGACCAATGCTGCCCTACACAGCTCAGGCATGAGAGAAGTTAATGCAGTACTTACACATCCAAGAAAATAGCTCAAAATAGTTGTTTAATTCGCTAAATATCCATTGAAATAATATGAATACATAGGTGGTCAGAAAGAATCTTAGTGGCACAAAGCATGCCTTGGCACCTTAGTCCAGCTGATTAGCTCTACACCATGATTTAAGATACTCCCTGTAAAACCTGGAGGATAGCATCCAGAACCTCTACAAGATTATTGCCTGATCATCCACAAAAACTCAACTCTGAGTTCAGTTCAAGAACATTATCACCTAATGTCATAAACCAATTATTTTTCTGTTGGGATATTTGTGAACAGAATCAGTCTGAAAAATGTAATTTGGAAGATTAGCACTATAACATCAAGTAAAAGCTGCTAATACCCTGAAGACCTATGTTCCCATCTCAGCATAAACACGTTATGTTAGTGCTGACTCTCAAATGATTATTTGGACAAAACCTCTTGTTTTGGGGAGGACGAGAAGAAGAAACCATGGGAGTGAGAACAATGGCTAGGCAGAGGATGCATGGCAGAGGGAATGTGCAGGACAGCTGTGGTGTGTGCACTCTCCTCCTCAAACAGGAGCTCTCAGGCAGAGGCTGCCTCAGGATAACTCTGGTCCAGCCTGAGCCAGAAATTGCTGTTCTTCCTTCTGCAGGGAAACCAGAACAATCCAGGCACTCCCCAGAGATCTGCTGATCCTCTCTTGCTTATCCAGTGTATCATCTTAATTTAGACCTCCCACTCTCCAGAGCTCTCCTGTCCCAAAACCCTGCTCTGTCACAAACCTCTTTTTAATCTGCTTGGACATGTCAGTGCTTGGCTAAACTCTGATGACTGATGGATCTCCCCTTTGCTAGTTCTCCAAAGAGAAAAACTTCTTACTCTGATAGGGCTTTAAGAAACCCATGCACCAAGTATATAATCAAAAAAATTAACTGGACAGTCTAGGGACAGTAACTACCACAGCATACACCTAGAAGTCTTAACCTGTATCTCACTACTCCAAGGTGTTTGAACAGCTTTATGAAACAGATTGATAAGATCTTGGTGTTTTTTGCTATCAGCAGTGACCTTTTCTGCTCCTAAAAGAAAGCACAGTAATTATTTGGAAGAGGCTGTAGAGGGTTTTTAACAGCTTATAAAATAAATCTAACAGCAACTAAAACAAATTATACCTCTTCCCATATATTACAGACTATGTAGTTTTCTGTATATTATTTGATAACACTGGCTTGGGATGTTCTCAATACAAGTTCAGCTGGCACTGGACTGTGCAGTAGTCTGAATTAGCATAATAATTTTAACCCCAAGAGTTAACAGAAATCAGATTGAAAAATAAAAAAGGAATCAGCATAATGCTTTGTAAGCATTTATGGTGCAATAATTATGCCACAGCTTGATGTAGCAGGACTTTCATAATATATTTTTCCAAATGTCTTTTTGACATATCCCATTTTGACAGACCCTTATGAATGAGGGGAAGAACAGCCCTCCTCTATCTCTGCTTCAGGGTAAGCAAACTGAGATAGCAATGATGAAATTCTATTTTAGTTCTCTGACTTGAATACATATACACATTGATTGAATTTTGAAACTGGAAGTCAAAATGGCAGAAGGGCCAGGTTTGCTGGGAAGCCCACACTGTAATTAGGAGGGTGGATAGTGGAGACAAAAAAAAAGCATGCAGGAAAACCATACCCATACTTTTATAAACTGAGTGACTAAACTAAGCAGTAAGGCAGTACTCTATAAATATTAGGCCCCATCTAGATTTTATTATTTTGCACGCCGTTTTTGTCACAGTGATGCTCTTAGCTTGTATTTTAACTACCTACTAAAAATATGGAAAGCAATACTAATAAATATATTTTTTACATCGGTTCACATAACAGTCCTTTGTTGGGGACACTACACGGTCTATAAAATGAATCTGTTCTGCATTAATTGGCCTGCAAAGTAAGGAAGAGGGTTAGAAGCTGTTTCTCAAAGTCAATGACCAGAAAAACCTTGCTGAAATGCTATACACAAGTTAAGGCTAAAGTAAAATCGACACTTATTTTGCTAACTGCTTCATTATAGTGCACTACCTGTATTATGAATGCACCAGGTGGTCTTTCTGGAGATTTTGTACAACTTCATCTGATATTGCACCCACTTGTTGGTGCAAAATTGAGTTGAGGGAACTCAATTCTATATCACAGGGAAAGATAAAATGATCGTCACTGAAGGAATACAAGTGTGTGTCTCCAGGCACCAGTTACCAGAAATAAGAGGGAAATTGAGTGAAGTCCAGGTGCCAACGGGTAGAGGGAAATGGAAAACAGTGAAACACCTGCAATTTTTTTGTTCTTATGGAAAAAAAATAAAGTAGATGCATGCAAAACACAATGTATACTCGTTTCAAATCTCAAAAGGCTGGTTTGCTAGCTGCATGCTATTTCCCAGGATGCACTGGACAGGCACTTGAATATCTGTTCCACTTATTACAACCAAGCTTTCACAACCATACACAGAATATTTACAGACCATAGACTAGTTCCTCCAGCAAGAGCAGAATTGCTGCCAAAATAAATACCACGCCCCATGAACTGATGGACAAGAGAGTATTGCCTATTTAAAAAAAAAAAAAAANTTGCATACCAACACACTTGAGGACTAGCAGATCCAGGGACTACTCACTAAGAAAAAATCCTGCAAAACCTATCCCTCTTTCATCCTCATGGAGGACAGCACCATGTCCCTGTTACTGTGTCCCCTGCCACTGAGATAATGGGCTATTGGGGGGATCCTACCACCTTCTTCTAACACCAGTCCAGAGTAAGAACAACATTGACACTCATGCTGAGTAAGGGCCTCAGGACTGCTCCTCACTTGCTTTAAGAGATTCCGTCTCCCAATCCACTTCCAATTCTAATTTATTTGAGAATTAGACCTCCTACAGATTGATTACTAGCTCCAGGCACCTGGTAAGTCATGACAAAATTAAATTCACAGGCGAGTACAGTTTATTAGCAGGTTACTGAGTTGTTGGAAAAAACCACTCTCGCCCCTCTCCCAGTGCCTTCTTCCCAAGCTGCACACCACTCACACAAGTAAGACACCTGGACATCATGGAGCATAATGTCCACACAAAGCCTGTGAAGTCCAGAAAATACTGACCTGTCAATTAACACCTTACACCCCTTTGACACGAGTGCGCTGAAGGACCTGCCAATGCCCCAGTGTCTGCAGATTTGGACAGCAATGCTACTAACATTTGGCCTCCTCCATTGATAAAAACTACATTTACCCACAATTGTGTGTTTGCACTGCTTGTTCCTGTAAAACACCTAGCTGGCAAATAAACTTACTCTGTGGATATATGTACCTGCATTACGTATTCTTTCCATAGCAAAACTCACACAGTGAAGCCTGAGTGATGAGTTGGCTGCTCATCACATGCTGTTAAAAAGATTATAGGAAGGCAAAAAAAAAATCATAAATGCACAAGGACCTTCTCCCTAACTGCTGCACTCTCTCACACAATAAAATTAATAATTTAACTATCTGAAACTTCACATGTACAGGGCACTGCAAGCAGACCAGTGGCATTTTCACTTCAAATTTATATAGTCTTTAGTCAGCATACTTAATCTGCATTTCTAACACCTGCTTCAGTCAGCTGTGAAGTGCAATGTTATCTATAAAAATTTCTTTCATCTTTGTACTGTCCATCTAACAAAAAAATTTTATGATGGTGGATAATTATTTGACTTTTAAAAGGATATGAAACTTTTCACACGTTTTTTGATCATTGCTTGAAAGACATGCTCATATATTTGACATTCCATTTTATTAAAAGGTTTGAGTTTCTTAAAAACCCTGGCTTTCACATTATTCATGTTATCTAATCCTGTGTAATATAATTCCCCTCCAAATAGTTAATATTCGCTTTCCATACAGGAGTAAAAATGTGGGAAAGAAACTAGACCACAATGAAGCAATGAGGCACGACAAGGTGTGCATTTTTAGGCTATTAACACTTGCCTCAAATAAACCAGGAGGAAGAAGATAGAATGACTTTTCCACTCAGGTGGGCATCAATGATAGCACTTGATCATATGAGAGCACAAGGTGATATAGAAAGAGTATGCAGAGGGGTGAAACCACATGCAGCTTTCATCCAGTGGGTTTATGTCAGCCAAAAAAGCTGTTCCCAGTCATGCACGGTCTCCATCAAGTTAAACACCAGAAGAATAAAGATATCCAATGAAAGTGTCCACTGTTGAAATTTCAGTATATTGGTTGAAAAACAGAAGATAATACGAACACCCCACCTTCATATATTAACAATGTTTTCTGTTTGATGTGGTCAATTCAAACACAAGTAAAAATAATTCTTTTTAGGAGAAATAAAAAAAATGTTTCACCCTGTCAAAGCTCACATGCAGTCTTTTCAGGGTGTGATCTCACTTTGTACAGCATATTGTCACGGATAAAGTCAGAAGATTATCTAGTCTAATCTTCCACCAGCTATCAGGGAAAGGACAAAACATAACCAACTGTTCCTGCACCAAGACCTTACGCTGGAGTTGGTCAAGAAGATACTTCAGAAAATGTTTTAGAAAAGGAATTTTGTGATACAAACTTTTTTAGAAAGTAGAAGCAACAAATAAACAATTCACTTATTACAGGAAAGTAATCAGGGGTAGGTGGGTGGAGAATTGGAATGAAGGTGGAGGAAACAAGATGCTGGCAAGTGCATTTGTTCACATGTCATGGCAGAAAGGTGATAAATATAAGCAAGCCTGAGCCTCGAGGAATTATGTCCAAGATGGTTTGGATTTTATTGGTGTTGAGTGCCTTTTCTGTTGTTTTTGTTTGTTTTTACATGAAATTAAAATGAAAAGTCTATGCCACTGACAGAACAGTGTTAAAAGAAGTCAGGTAATGACATACCACAAACTAAAACATTTCCCTCTCTCCTTCAAAATAACTGGTCTTTCCAAATTTGTGAAATTAAGGATGAAAGCTGAGGGCTGTTTGGAAAGGAGATAAGGCAAAATAATAATGAAGGGAGCCTCTCAGCAACAACATAAGTACAGCTACCAAAAAGAAATCCTCAACTACTCCTGTCTCATACTGAAGGGTCATAATGATTTCTCAAACCAGACTTTTAAAAGGCCCACAATAAACAATAAACACAAATTTCCAAAGGAAGCTCCAGTTTTATAACCATGCTTTACTTGCAAAGACTTTGCAAAAGCTTTTGACCTAACCTCTGGCACTTCCATGAAGACAGTATTTGTCACCCTGACAGCAAGGGGAATGATTTCCAGCCCCTCAACTTATAGTAATAATGACATCCCTCTTGTTTTCACCCCTAGAGACTGAGGACTGCCGAGTTTGGAACAGCACTGGTAGGTCAGATAGAGAGAAAACACAAGAAAAAATCCAGGCATAGTTTTAACCTGTTCTGGGCCAAAACTCAAGAAGATTAATAAAATCATGTGTTTAGGATATTATTGCTCCATCGAAGAGGCAATTTAAGGTAAAAGAAGGTTAGTTATAGAACAATACAGCACTGGTGTTGGTGTTTGTAAAGGCTTTGTCACAAAACATCCACACTGCTTGCTAGAATTCAGCTCTTGTGCTACTGAATCCACATTTGGTGGACACAGGAGGAGATGATGTTCCATGCTCCCTAATGGATTAGTGCACCATGTAGGTGACTCCTCAGCACACAGGCTTGTATTTTATAACATGTATACACAGATTCAAAGTGCTAAACAAGCAGAAGACAGGCTTAAATATCCCTGTTCCCAAGGAAGAAATGATTTCTCTCCACTCCCTCTCACCCCAACAACACTTTTCTTATGCAGGTGACTAAAAGCTGCAGCACAGAAGAAAGAACATTGCTCCATTTCAATCAGAAGCCACAACTTTTGGGAAGAACATTAACAGTAGATTCTAAAAACGTTTTCATTTCCTTTTGATGAATTTTTTAAAAGTGAGGGAAAAAATTATATATTTTGTGCATTTCCAAATCTGTCTGGAGGGAACATTTACCCTTAAATCAGGCCAAATGATTACATGTTTGTGTACAACCACAGCCCTAGAGGAATGCAGAGGAATGCTTCTTCTGATATTAAAAAATACTACAGAGAGGGCAAAATAAAAAAACAAATTGTCTTTCACAGTGCCTCTCTTCTCAATTTCTCCTTCATGCACCAACCTACCTGACATAAAGAACCAATAAATTCAAACATTTGGTCCCCGCAGATACAACTAATTATTTGCAAGAATTCTAAATCTCATTTCACAAATAAAGTTTGGTTTAGTAGTGTAATTTCTCACCTTTTTAAGCAAAACACACAAATATTTCTCCAAGTATTTGTCAGAAACAACTAAAACAGCTTTTCATCGCAAACCTTTTATAAAACTAATTTCAAGTGATATGACACCGTCCCATGATACAAAGTTCAGTGACCTAAGTACAAGTCAGACATTTTGACCTTACTTTATAACAGAACAGTGATGTTTCTTTCTATTAATTTCACTTTCTTTGTTTTGGAGTGAAAAGAGAGGAAACTATTGCAAAGCAGGAGACAAGAAAACATCAGAAACTACTATCAGGACCTTCCAACATTATGATCTGCACACAAGTTCCACCCTGGGGCAATTGTTTCCTTTTTTTTTTCCAAGTCTTGACTATTAACAATATCAAGCAGAACCAGAAAAAATAGCCCAAAACAAGTATCTTCTTTTGACAAAAATGATATTCTTTCACAATAAAGGCAACAATGACGAATTTTAGTAATTATGACATACATAACCTTAGACAAGAAACTGATTTTATGCTAAAACTGTGTATCAGCACAGATTTGATTTACATCCTAATCCAAGAAATCACCTAATTATATAATATTAAACACATATTTCCTTCTCTAGATGTTTTCCAAGTGATAGTTACCAAACATACACACTCTTGATTCTGTAATTCATTAGCTTTCATTTAAAATGGAATCAAGCTTTTTACAAATTTCCAGTATTCAATCTCCATTAACAAGAGAGATGACTGTACCATAGTCCCACAGGCACTTTAATTTCCAGTTTCCCCACACCGGGATCAGAAGAAAGACACCAGATCACAAAATTTAAGGTACTTTGGATGCCCAGTCTTAGCTCCTGAAACTTCACTCCCTTCTACTTTGCAATTCATAAGTGACAAGTGAACTAGAAGAATAAAGCTGCTTCAGCTCTCACACTACCTTTTCAAATTGCAACAAACACCCTGAATTCTGCCTCTGAATTTGCTGCTTGTTTTACTAACTCAAGAAGTGTTACTGGCACATACATCCTCAACTCCTTCTTTCTCCAAGAGCCTGTTAATCCATAAAAACAGTAACGATGGGGTGGGAACCAATGTAGTGTCTCAAAAGCCACCACTAAGCACCACACCAAGCAAGAGAGAGGATGCTGACCAAAATGTAGGTGCAAGAAAAAATCCTACCTGCTGTAAGCTGTCTTATGGGGAAGTGGAAAAAAGTGGAATACTCGATATATTTATCTTTACAAAGGTAGTAATTAATTATTTTGGGGCTGCAAAGATAATACAAAGAGATATATTTAATGGCCTACTTATTGCTAACTTTAAACAAACTTTTTTGGCAGAACTGGCTGCTTGAGTCCCATAAGACCAAGGAAGATGAAATAAATTATCAGTAGCAAAAGCTAATGGGAAAACTAAGGAAGCCCTGAGACCAGCTACAGCCCACATAATTTATATACACATTTGATAGCTAATGGTTTCATTTTTGTTATTATGTAGATTTCAATGCGTTTTTCTCTTAGCCAATTAAAAAAAGTATGGGGGCTAATCATTGGCCTTGCAGAGGACTCTTTTTTGAGAGCTTTACATTTTCTTTCCTCTTGCTTACTGTTACCTGCCCTCATTCTCCCTAACATTTCAAAGATAACCAAGAGCAGTGTTGTGATTTTTTAACTGGTTCTCAGGCTGTGCTGGCTGACCATGTAAATCCCAACTGACTTAACTGGTCTCTTCAAATGAACTGTGCCAGAGAGACCACACAGTAGGTGTTAAAACACTCAGACTTCCAGTTATCCCTCCCACTCGATCTCATTTACTTCTTTTTGAGTATCACACCCTTACACTTACTCCATTTTTTTCATTTTAAAGGAGTTCAGCATCATTTATAGGCAGGCAGGGTTTTGTTCTTTTTGTAAAACATTCTGCATGTTGTTCTGACACCCACTCTGTCAGTTTGGCTTTGGGGGAGAGAAGACCAATGATGAATACTGGGATGGGTGCACATGCCTGGCTATCCCTCAAAATAATCATCTGTGTCAAGGCTCTTTTTTTAAACCCACATTAAGGAGTCTCTTTCACAGTGAGATTTGTTACTCTGCCATGCTTGTACCAGAAGAGTACAAACTAACTCAAGCTTAGGTATTAACCCAGGCATGGTACACACTGGAAGCACAAGTACAAAGAGTGAAAGCAAAGATGCTGGCAAACCTGGAAACAGCCAATGATGCCCAAACTTACACCGAGATTCCACATCAGCTGCAGAAATCAGAATAAGGATGTTAAATAATGATAAGAGAACCGAGCACCAGCCACAAAAAAAGCAAAAGTTACGGTAAGGCACATAAGTGGCTCACAAGATTATTCAAACTCCATGGAATATAAACTCTTCCAGACAGGTTCATAGTATCTGCTCTAACGACTTGCTGCTGCTGAGTTCTGTCATTCCCTTCCACTCAGGCAAGAACCCATCTTTCAAGCATGAGGTGGCTTCCCAAGTAGCTGATTAACAAGGACAACTTGCTCAGGACTTTGAGAACTACCCAAATCAAGTTTGGAGCCCAGACCAGCAGCAACATTGTACTGCTCCACAGAGGAGGAGCAGACCACTTCCAAGAGTGTGGTGGCACACCATAAAGCAGCTCCACTCTGAAATTAAACAAGACTGAATTTAGAATTCAGCACCTCTTGCGAACAGACATCCTGGCAAGATTTTCTTGTAAACAGCTAGCACAGTAAAAAGGGAATTCCAGATGACTGCTCTGCCCCTTTTCATACTGCAAAGACACAATCAAGAGGAAACAAAAGGGCATACAAAGATTTGCCTGATTTTGGAAAAACCTTACAATATTTACAATTTGTGCTCAAAATAATTAAGGCAGATAAGGATATTTATCCTAGAAATAACCAAGATAAAAATGCAGAATAAAAAAGACCAAAATAAACCTAAACCATTCAACATCCATTAAGGTAAAATAAAGTAAATAAATTCAGCCAATTGGTTATTTCCATATGGTTGGATTTCTTTAAATAGTAATGAAATCATTGCTAAAAAATCCATTGTTATTAAAATAAAAAAGTTGGCTCAGCCTACCAATATTAGATTTGTAAGTTGCTGGTCATTCCCATAATTAAATCTGTGTCACAAATTTGCAAGAAAAATGGACACTATGACTAATGCATTTACTTGCTGCACTAGTGCTGTCAGGCTGTGTAAATCATTATGCCTGCTAAAGCAGACTAGATAAGAATTCCATACATTTTCATTAACTGACTAAGCTTTGTGTATATGTGAGAAGCTAACATTCCTATCCTCTGCTAGCTTTACCTTTCATTTGGAAGACAATGTAAATAAAAACACTAGCTCTGATTTGATTAGCCACATGACTGCTCCAGAAATTGAGAGGTCTTTTTTAACAATATGAACCAGCTCTGTTCCCTTTGAAAGATGGTCAGATAAAAGAACAAAACTATATATACTTAGTTTGGACAAAGGAGATTAACGGAACGATGGGCACCCGAAACGGGTTCCTTCCTTCAGACTGAGTTTTGTAGCCTCATTTTGTAGCCTTATTTCATCTAATATACTTCAACAGCAAAAGCAAAGCTAATCCAGGACAGCACTGGAGGAAGTCTCAACCAAACACTTTGATTTTTCAGCTGCCATTTGTGCTCTTTTCTCAGGAGTGCAATGGTCACCAGAGCAGAGTCCTTTGAATTCTCTGTTTTCCTCTTGATTTCCTGTCACCACAGACCTTCAGATCTTGGTTACAGTTCTTTGTTTAAGGTGAAGCTGATGGCTGTTCCTTTCACACTTACTGTTCACAACCCCAAGGCACTAAAGAACCAGACAACACTGACTCACATCACAAGTTGGATATTCTCATGCATTTCCAAGCCCACTGTCTCAAGTGAAAAGGAGATTAGTGAGAGGGAGGAGGAGATTAGACAAGACTAGTCTAGTCATGCAGAGCATTTTGTGAGGACAGTGTTCTGCACTTTAGTTCCTCTCCTCTTTCCATGCACCTGGCATTCTATTGTCACTGCAAACTGAGGGTAGAGCTCACACAAGCACGTGTCTCCACTTGGGTGCAAGAACAGGCTCAGTGACAGGCTGTGCCTTGGTGAACCAAGACAAAGTTGCTGAGGCACTCGGGCAAACACCATGGAACAACCATCAGCATGTTCTGCAGGCTCCTGCCTATTGCTCTGTGGTTTGGACAATAACAGGTATTTCCTTTTATCTTCTAGATGCAGAATAGAAATGCTTAGGAAGGATAGTAATGCATATACAATGCTAAGAATCTCAGCAGACCCTTACTTCAAATCCCGGGCAATTTCTTTAGCATTTAGTTGCAAAAAGATCCTCTCCTACAAATGGAAGCAGTGCTTTCTACCTCAGCAGATCTTAGCATGAATTTGCACTCAACCTTGTGATAACCAGCCACCCAGTATTAGTAAAACACTTAGATTTTATTAAAACCCCATTAAGAGGAAAAACTGAAATCACCGATTATGTTACACAATTATTGTAAACCAAACTGTTTAAATGAGGGGAGGAGATAATGATATTAACTACCCAACTCAAAGCAATCCTCTGTGGTATGAGTCTAAATATTCTCTTGGCTGAAATTTATGTAAATTGAATTCATCTATCGTTAGTTATTACTAACCTAGCTATATAAAAACACTTTTCTGTAACAATCAGTTCTTTCAAACACTGTGTTTTAATTAGACCTGGGACATTATTAAGCTAAGTAAATAAAATAATGCAAATATGCACAGTATCATTCCATGCATTGTTTTGTCGGCACATTTACAGGAATATTTACAGGAATCTGGTGAAGTTTAAAAGGAATTCCTTTGTGGTTGGTTAGTAGTTTTTGTAAATCCCTTTCCCATCGAAAATATCTCCAGATACTTAACCTAAGTGTAAGACACATTTGGCATTTCCACATTTGCATATCACAAAGTGTTCTATTTCATCCGAATAAACTCATCTCGGTGTCATCCTAACATTATGTCTTTTCCTGCAGACATTTTGTTCCACAACTTATTTTAATTTAACTTCAAGGACCATTTCCTAGTCTTAAGAGAAAAAAAGAAAAGAAAGAAAGGGGGAGGGGGGGAAGTAAACAGCATAGCACATCTTTCAGCCCTTTGAAATCAGCCTGTTTCACACTGTCATACACTGGCCCACAGGGCATAGTCTGAAAACAGACAACACACTGTCCTGGTTTTGTCAGGGCTACACACCAGTGCAGCAACCTGCCCATGTGCTACACATTGTAAGACAAGGAACATGAGAAAAATTTCAGCCTTGCCAAGGTCAGAGCCCTCCAAATTATCTCGAGGACACGTGTAAGTAACAAGGTTTTGGTCACAAAGGTATATAATTGCATTTAAGCCTACCCACATGCAGCTCATCATCAGATACTAGTAAGAAAAAAGCAAATGAGGCTTAAATTCATGGTGAATTAAAGATGTAGGAAATACGGGTTTGGCTATAGATGGAGAGCCTAAGTTAGGCACCAATATAAACTGGTGGATCTCCAACACCACCACTTATCTTTTAGAAACATTTTTACATATTTTTACATTTTGTAAACCAGTTTTGACTTCGAATAACTATATATATATATATACACACACACACAGATATATTTAATGCTTTGCCAGTTTTTCAATGGAAAAACCAGTTTTTCAATGCAGTGCTAGTGCTCTGCATCTGGAGCTACTTGATTAAAGGCCATGTAGAACTACAGCACTGTGAAACTGGTAAAAAACTCTGGCTACTTTTACAGTCCCTGGCCTACTATCACCCCATTGCATTTTCAATGATAAGGTTCATCCTATCAAATTCATAGCTGGAAAAGCTTGTAAGAGCAAAGCTTTCAGTAAACATATTTGTGGGCTTGTTTTCTGACATAAATACATATTCCTTAGATAATCATGATTTCAAACTAGAACACCACCAGAAGCATTAAAAGTGTGTGCATGTATTTGTAACTTAATAGGGGGCAGTGTCTGTCTAATTTTATTTTTTAAAAATTCAGTAATTAAAAAAAATAAGCTGGTATTGTGGTTTCATTCTAGCTGATATTTCATATTTTCGAAAAGTCTTCCTTGGGAATTTTTTTTGAGAAGAATGTTTACTGTAATGCTGCTCCAAGATTTCCAAAAAGATCTGAAGTGAATGAAAAGTAAAATAAAGTAATTACAGTAAGAGGAACTTTCCAAAGTTCAACTAAGATCAAAACCAAAATTAGGATTACTACATGAACACACAAACTAGCTTCTTTAACTGAGATTTCTTCAAAGAGCTACAAACAAGTATTAGAAATTAAAAACATGTCTCTGTTGCTTTACTAGGAGCCAGTATTGTAGTCAGATGCAGTGGAGCCTAAATTCTTATTTGAAGTCAAAAGTCAGCTGAACTGAGGCTTTGGGTATTCACAGAAACCTCTTGAACTGAAAGCCAGGGACAGCAGAGAAGCAACACGAGAAAATATCACACACACACAGACTTAGGAGCTGCTCCAACACTGGGATTCCACAGTTTGAGGCAGAAAGTGTCTTCTTCCCATGGAAGGAGGACATGATAGATGACAAAAAGGATAAATACTTGGGAATTGATATATGAAAGTGTGAATGGTCATCTATATAAAAAAAAAACCTTAGACCCACCCTAGTGCCTCAAAAAAGCAGCAGCACAATGCATAACTTCAAAATGCCATGTGACTTTTTCTCCTGGCAGTACAGCTTTATATATTTAAACTCCTAAATGCCAGCTTTTCAGAAAAAAAAAGAAAATAAAAATGAGTTACTTTGTACTTGCAGGTTTGATTTTAATTTCCTAATTTGAATTCTTTTGTCATTATTCATTTTATACACCACCATCCTCCTTCTGGGGACACAAGACTGGAATCACAAACTGACACTTCTAAACATGTATAAATTTTAGTAAATAAGAACAAATTCAATTATTAGCTGCTTAAATAAATAAAACAATCAGTCACAGTAGCTTGCCAACATGTAAAATAATTTTCTTATTTAATATTCATTAGTATTTCTCTAAACAACACATCAATAAAAGAAATCTATTCTTCCTTTCTTCATAAATATATTTAGTGTTCTTTACAGTGCCCTTCCCAAATGTTTGTAGACACTAGGACTACAAATACTGCTCTTGCTTTTTAAAGAAACAGTTGTATTTCCAGTTGGATTGATTGCTTTCCCATATCTAGCTATTTTAGCATGTTCCTCAGAGACACTGAGTGGCTCCACTGACAGTAAAATATGCTAAACAAATGACAAGTCACTGAGTAAATTAGCATCTACTCTCTGATCAGCTGGGTCATGTTTTCTTTTCAAAATCCATGGCCTCTTGATAGAAAATAATGAGTATTTGATGGGCCTTATTAGAAAAATCAATATATTGATGCCCATGTCTGAAACATCTGCATAATAATAGATACTGTTAACCCACAAAGGAGAAAATTAAGATGTGTTTACACATTATTAATTTACCATGAGCAGAGACAATTTATTCACTACTTTTCTCGAGAGTTTAACAAAAAAAGAGAAATTATGATCATGAACTGAAAGATGTTTCAAATTTCTTTGCCATCAGAATAGCAGAATTCCACCAACAGGAATGTGAAAAATACAAACACACCGACGACACTGTTAAAAATAGTGTTAAATAAAGTTTAAATAGTGTTAAAAAAAGCACTTGCTACAAATACCATATTACTTACCAAAAAACTTCCAAAAGCGGAATTAAATATAGCAGCTGCCTGAAGAGAAAAAAAAGATAAATATCACCAATGGTAAAATAGCCACAGTACAAGAACAAAATGTTATTCCCCTGCCCAACAAGCTATTAGATTCTCCAAATACACATACACAGAGACCATCAGCAGTTGGGCACTGCTTAAAAAACTGCCAGTGGCCTGTAACTTATGAAGACTGATAGGTTCTAGTTTATGCATTCATAAATAATGTGCTGAAATAGACAAAAGCAGGAGGAAGAAATAAGAATATTACACAGAAGCTTGGTCTCACTGCTTTTGCTCTAATTTGCCAGGAACACTTTTATATACTGATCTATTAATTAAAACAAGCGTAATTTGCTTTAACTGAAATGCTGCATTGTCATACACTTTTAACAATTTTAAGGAAATACTCATCAAGCAAGCAAATTAACTTAATTGTTCATCACAATAAAGTGTTGACAGATAGAGAAGTGTCTGTAGTTTGACCAACTAATTTAACATAAAAACAACAAAAAACCCAACCAAAAACACCCACAACAACGACCCCATACTTCAGAGGCTAAAATGTCCTTACTTTTTACACTATAGTCTTGCAAAATAAGAAAATAAACAATTTTGATAATGACCTTATAAGTGTTTGTGCTTACCTAAATATCCAGGAAATATAGGGTAGCAGTATTATTTCTTAATATGAATTCATTAAATTCCAGGAAGCTAAAACTTGAGTCTTGCATAGCTTTCCCCAATTACCAAGAAAGAAGAGAAACTCTGGTATGGCAGCCAGACTGCTGATGAAAAGCCACACAGCAAAGATAAGAGGAAAGGGAGGAGGGAAATCTACCATTTACGTGTCGATTTAGAGCAGAGTCAAATTAACCACCTTGGACACTTCCAGCCACAGATTAATAACAAGTGGATGCTAGTGAGTTTAGCAAGTTTGAATAAAGTCCAAAATCAAGGTAGGAGCAGTAGCTGAACCTGCCTTCTGCTCCATAAGAGGATGCAATGAAAATGAATGGGTAATGAGATCCTTGGCTCTAGAGAGCTTGGCTTTCTTATTCGAGTTCATAATTAATTCAAAGCTTTGATAATTTCATTAGATTCCTCCTCTGCTGGCCCTATCAATAAAAGATGGCACTGGACCACAGCTCCTCAGTGGCCCAAATACAAAAACAAATGCAGACTGGGAAACCTTTGCTGACTTGCTTACTAACAGGGACAATGGCATATGGCACTCCGTGTTGCAGAGGGAGCATCTGAATAGATACAGCTAAATAAAACATTATAGATGACAGTTGTAAACTACACTAACATATTTTAACACCTCTTTCTCATCAGAATTTCTTTTTTGAACATAAAAAAAAGAGGCACAAGTCCAAACGGCTTCTCTAGCCAGAGATCATAGGTGAAAGGAAGAGTAATATAAACAACAATTCTTCAACAAGTGTGAATTAAATCAGATTTTTCTACTTGTATTTGAAGCTGTGCAGCTGATAACACAGCAGAGACACACTACACTCATCCACACAAACCCAGAGCTTGGCTACCAATCCCGATTTCAGGACCATCTAGGAGACATGACACTTTTTTACTTAAAACAGCCTGCAATTCCACTTCCAGGAGAAATTTTGTACCTGAAAAGGTATTAAGAAGGGATACTAGATGGTGATATTTGGCCATCAAGAAACTTCTTTTCTTTCTTCCTCCCTGGTCCACTTGGAAGATTTCTGAGGTTTTTTAATATTCTCAAGCAGGTAACAGGTACAAGACAACAATCTTGGACAAACTTTATACTTCAGTTATTCAGCCAGTCACATGCAGAAATTCATTACTAGTTCAGGGGTACATTAGTTTGCAACATTTAACTCCCTTTCTCTAAAGTGTCAGAAATTTTCCATAGCAGATGATTAGACACTTATTACAAGCAAAAGAAGATGAAAAAAAAAAAATCAGGAAGACTGCAAATGAAGTGATAATCATTCAGATTAATTGCCTCAGTGAAAGGAGGACTTACATACGTCAATTACTCTATCTGCAGTTTTCTTTATAAACATTTCCCCTGGAAAAAAAAACAACTTAGAAGTAAATTTTTCTCATACTCACAAACCTGGGGCTTATATTTGTGATTCTGGTTCAGTTTAAACAAACCAGTAGTAAACTGAATGAACTGCTCCAATTTGTAATTAAACATACCTAGTAGCATGACCCTGTAGAATTTAAACACTCTTGTGCTTCCAACTCCCTCCTACCAAGAGGGATACATACCTCACAGGGCATTGTCAAAATTAATGCATTCCTTAAAAAGCATTCTGAAATCCTTAGAGGGATGATACAAATAAACATTATTGCTGACACGATGCAGCCAGACTCTTAATTTTCTATTTGAAGCATTTATTAGTCGCTATTATTGTATAACTTTTTTTTAATGTTTGCTCTTCTTTTGCTTCGACAGATATCAGACTATCTGCAACCAGCTTAAACGAAACAATAAAACATGAAAACATTTACATGTCTTTATAATACTCAGATTTGCATGTTTGCAAACGTTTCATTGCACTCACCATTAATATGAGGGGAGAGTTCTCTATAAAAACAACATTAACATCCTTTCAAAAGGCAAAGGTGTAGCCATGTATTGAAGCGTAAGGTCAGATCACATTCAAAAGCACCAGTACTAACAACTAGAGAAATTATTCAGGTTTCTATCTACTGAGAGACACTACTGAAAGTCACTGCCAGTACTCTGAGTATTGACAGAGTACAGAGGAGCATGTACAGCCCCACTTGAGTCTACAGTAGCACACACTAGGCTCCACTGAACAACAAATTTACTAATTATTAGGCAGGTACCATTTCAGTCAACTCTGCGTGGCACTGGGCTTGAGAGAACCTTCCCATAGTCTGCATTTCCAGGGAGAATGGTCTGGCCTGGACCACTTCCAAGTAAATGACCTCTCTGAAGGACACCTATCTGGCAGTACTTGACAGAAACATTCCACTTCCCATACCCGAGTCTACCAGAAATCTTCAGCCCCTCATCTCTCACCTTACCCTGGAATATATGTAGGGAAAACACTGCTAAGATTTCTAACAGTGACAGACAATCCTTGTAGCAACAAAGACCAGTAAAAGATGGAAGAAAAAGGCAAAGCCACAAACCAAGGGGCTGAGCATTCCCCTCAGGTGGGTACCCAAATGCAGCAGCAAGTTCAAGTACATGTCACTGGGCAGCAAATCATATTAGTGGATCTAGGTTTTGATAGCATTAAATACAGAATACATTCTGAACTCTGCTCCATTGCCCTCTATTTTGATATCAAACTAAACTATCTTGGAATTCCACATATATTTCACAGAATATTCTGAGTTGGCAGGGACCTACAGGGATCAGTGAGTCCAGCTCTAAAGGGAATGGTCCCTACAGGGATCAAACACATAACCTCAGCATTATTAGCACTGTGCTCCAATCAACTGAGATACCTAGTCTAATAAAGGTTATCTTTTGATAATAATGTAGCCTGCCTACATTAAAGAAGAGGAAAAGATACACTGGCAACACTTAGAACACCTGGACCAATCCCTACATTGTATCACTATTGGCAGGATATGAATGAAATTGCTATGCACAATTCAACTGGAATTTCCTTTACTGCGGAATATGAAGAAACAACAGTCCCTCATAGCTTTGTATGAGGACCATACAAAAAGGACATTTTTGCCAATACGTATATAATGTTTTAACACTAAAACATTTGGTTCTCCAGTGTCACTTGGCAGCCTTTAGAGAGACAACTTTCCTAATTGTACTTCAGCCTACACTTACTCCCAGGCACCCCACGGCTGCAAAAGCACATGCAAGGGGCACTAGGGCCTGCCTAGCCCAATGCTGTCCCTGCTCTGTGGAAAGGACATGCCAGGGCCAAGGCCACAGATGCACAGTAATGAAACTAAATGGCTTCAAAATGTCTTGGAAGGAAGCAGCCTGGGCATCATACAAAGCTGCTCTGTGTATGTCTGCAATTCCCTGCAGTTACAACCTTGGTGCCGGTGGGATACACCACGCACTGGTGGGGATGTACAGCTCAAGGACCAGGCTCAAGACTAATTAGCCTGTTTAACACACATGGCACAATGAAGAAAAAGCCAGAAGATTAGAAAAGAACCAGAGAGAGACATGGACTCTAACAGTTCTAGTGCAGGATTATGCAGTAGAGGGCAGAGAACGTGACATGGTAGCGTAACGTTTTACAGCACCCATGTTATTATTGCAAAATTTAATAAATCCACATCTCCTATTTGACAGGGAGGAAAAAAAAAAAAAAAAAAAGAGAAAGAAAAAAACCTGAAGAAAGAGATGGAAATGGCTTGACCAAACAGTACAGAAAAGGAAATTTTATCTACCCAAAGAGATCAGTGTAGTTCCCGAATGTGGAAGAAGAAGGCAGGACATCAGGAGTAGCTTGAATGAGTTGGCAGAGTCCCTTTAAACAACTCCTTCAACCTCCTATTTAAAAATAAAATCTCATGTGAGTATTACCACAGCTCATGTCTTAACTGCTGTTTCCAATAATAAGATGTTACAGCTCTGTAGAAAGCTATTTGCCATAGCACTGTTACTGCAAACAGAATATAAATATACCTAATAAGGTTTAATCTGTGTTGCTGTTCATAACTATTCATCTGAGTTCAGACAGGAAAAAAATATATATATTCAAGTTCCTGGTTTTGAGCCCTAAATTGAATCAGGTGTCCTCTTCTCTTAAGAAAATTAAGTTGCTTTTGTGCAAGAGTGTTTTAATGAGAACAGAGCCTGCCGACATTGATAAATGGGAATGACACCAGAGAGAGCATGTAAGCAGGACAATATGTGCATGTTACAGTCTTACAGGCTATTTTTCACTGACTATCCTGAATGACTTCGCTGTTTCTTAAGGGGCCTATTAATCTCAAATTTAGTTATTACACAACGTTTATTTGAACATATATTCTGTGGATGATGACAGTTAATAAAGGAAATCTTTTACAAGCTGTATTTTTACATATTGTTCCAACTGCAGCTCCCAGTCATTCTACTGTATTGATGGAATAACCTAGTTATGATGCAGCTTTAAAAAAGGCACATATATTCAGATTCCTTTCTAAGCATATGGGGACTCTTAAATAACTGTTAAAATGCATATAAAAATCCTGCTATAGCATGGCAAAAATGAAAGAGGCAGTGTTAACTGCTCAACAAAATCTCTAGCTGCCCAGTAGCCCCTCAAAGGCAAAGCACATGCCTTTTTAACACTCCAACATCATTTGAGAAACAAATAGGGTCCAGATTTGACTCTCTTGGAGATTTTTATACACTCCCTCCTGAGTGTACAGTACAGAAACTGGACTGTGTGTCTTACACACAAATCTGGCCCACATGTTGTATATGTGATAGGGCACCTCAACAGTGGTATTTCGTTTAAAACAAACCAAAACCAAACCAACCAAACCAAAAAACCACCACCAAAAAAACCCATATCAACAACCAACCAAACAGAGTAACCAAAAACACAAGTCCGTCCCAACCCAAAAACAAGAGAAAAAACCCACAAAACAAAACCAAAAATCCCAAATCCCCAACTCCCCTCCCCCCACCAAAACCCAGATGTTGATAACAAATTTTGAATTAAAAAAAAAATCTTATCAAAAAAATGTGAACTTGATGTTCAAGAAGTCTCTCATAAAAATACTGAATTACTATAATTATTTTAGTGGAGTAGAAATGTACATAACCTTATCCTCTTTAAAAACAAAACCATCACATAAATTCACATCACACACACAAAAACTCTACACCCGCCAAGGAATTTCTAGAACACCAATCAAAAAAATGACCGAAGTATGGAGGGGATTATGTTTTTATCCAGTGCCATGCCACTGTGGTCCAACACAATTTGTTGACTGGGAAAAAGATATCACCTAATCCCCAACTCGCCTGTAGAGCTGTGCTGACAAAACAAAACCATTTCTTTATTTCACCCATGTTCAATAACCATCAGTTCTATGGAAATGGCACTGAAAAGGCACCAGAAAGTGACAATATGTTGTTTGCATTTCAGCAGGGGAACACCATCCAGAGAATGATGCCCTCTAAAACATGGTGCTGAGCCATCTGAAGCTGCACACTCTGCAAATTTGTTCCACGATTCAGACAGAAGCACTACATGGAAACAATTTGGCACCTCTGCTGGCAGAGAGCTATTGCCTCCTGCCTTTTAATAGCCGAGTTCTTTCTGCTGAAAATCAGTCTCTCACTCTCCCATTTTTGCAGTTTCTCATACCCATCACTGCCTGCTGGTAATAATATTTATAAATACGAAAACATCTATCAAAAGGATGCCAAAAGGAAAGCTTTTTGGACACACTTATTTAGTTTATGTGGTGCTTTCCATTGAAGGATTTCTCTGTTTCACCAATAGTTTCAGCAATAATGAGACAGAGGAAGAAAACTATCCCGGCTGGCTTTCCTTCTGTCAGAAATGGTTACTTCTCCCTACTGAGAACAACCAGGATGACTCAAGGGATTTCTGGAATGTCAGCATGGTATTTCTCACAAGTAGTAGGAGATGAAGACAAAAAGCCAGGAGAATATATACATTAAAGTTTTCCTTCCAGAGAGTTAAACCAGCATGCCAACATTTGTTAACAATTCAAATGGAAAATACGAATCATTCAGATGCCAGGAACAGTTGTGTGTCACTGCAAATTTCCACCAATACTAATATATAGATTAGTAACAGAAAATCCATGTTGGGCAAAGGTTGGAAAGCAACACTGTATGGCTGGATCATTTTACTTGAGATTACTTGTATAACTGAGCTGAATGAAAACAAGTGCCTTTGTCATCAGTATCAGGTATGAATGTGGCTACAAGAATGAAGCCAGGAGGGAAGAACCTCTTTCAGGAGTTGGAATGTGTTTTCACATTGAAAGAACCAAGATTTGGTGTCCTCAGGTACAGAAGAAACAAGGTGCTTCATGGGACATAGAGCACTGTGCCTGACTAGGCCAGATGATCAGTACAATGCTGTTGTTTTGTTCATAGTTTCTTTGCTTTATCCTAAATCTCACACATCTCCCCATATCAGAAGTTTATGTGGCAGCGTAGCACACAACTTGTGTGATGCTCTCAAGACTTAGCACAGAAAAAGGCTGTATTCAGAAACACAAATATAGGCAACGCGTGCCTTTTGAAAACTCTCATTTTACCTTGGCATCCTGAAGGAATAAGAGAGAATTCCTCTTTCTACCAACCATGGTGCACTTCCTTTTGATGATGAGAAGGGCTGTAAGCAGAGAGCCACCAATGCTCTCACCTTGTTCTTGTGTGACAGTCCTTGACCAGCCACACCCCAAGCCCAGCAGTACTCTGAGGCTGTAGCCTAATTTTCCCATCTTCCTATAAGCTGCAGTACAAGACAAAATCACACTCATGAGACACAGTGCCTTCCACTGTTGGTTCCTAAGTCACACACACCAACAGGGCAGTGACCTGAGCATCTACAGTGGGCTTTTGAATATCAACATGAATAAACAGAGGCAGTTTCTCTTTTTTCTCCTGTACTTAAAAATTGTAAATGCAAATATTAAGATTACTGCCTAGTGCCAGTGTAAACATTCACACAAGTGGTGATTTAAAGCTGACAGACTCATTACAACACACGCTTTTTCATACCAGTATGCATGCACATAAAAACCATGCTCTAGCATCTGACCTACTCCTCCACAAACTTCATATGGCTCTGACATGCCAGAAAGCTCTGAGTTCCTGGGAAGGCATATAGCCAAACTTTTTTTATGTCTTTTTTCCCAAATGGAAAGCCCATTTCCATAATTTTTCTAAACACGGCAAGACAAGCAAACTGCCCCCTTGCACCTACAAACTGTAAAGTACAAGCCATAGCAGCCATACATTTGGCCTGTGAAACATATCTAGAGGGTAAAAAAGGAAAGATTCTAACCAGTCACTGACACTTTGGTATGAAAACTACCCACAAACCTCATGCACATCATGCATTTCCTAGAGACTCCAGGTTTATCATCTCAGCAGTGAAGACACTGGCTCTTGCAGCAGAACAAATGGACTGCTAAACAATGATTTAATAAAGGAGGCTCAGCTGAAAGGAGGTATACAAATACTGCCAACTTGTTCATCTCTTATGGTCAAACACTTCATAACTGTGAGTGACTTTCTCTCTTAAAAAAAAAAATTACTGTGGAAGGTATCCTCTAAAGGATACAGAGCAATAACAACCTCCCAAACATACTTTTATTTAAGTTCACATTTTCCGAGATCTTAAGCTGTGATAAAAACACTTAAAGGTCTTGTCCCCTGATTCTCCTGGAGACACATCATCCATAACATGATTAGAGGTCTAGTTAAACAATGCATCCCACAACTCCAAAGAGTATTACTTCCCTGCTGAAGTGAAATGAAAGCACAAGGCCACTTTTTAAAAGGTGCCCTTTGCATTAACTGTAAGGCTGTGCCTGCACCAGTATTTTTCTATAAATATCCCACTGTCATATTGCTTTCTGGGCAGTTAGTAGCAGAACCAGACACTTTAACTGCCATGCCACCCAAACCAGCTCAGAACAGCAGTGTTATGAAAGTCACTGTCACAACTACCACCAGTGACAGCTTCACTATTAGTTGTGCAATGCCAGGAGATGGGAAATACAACACTAGTGCAAGGAATGCCATAGCACAGGGAGGCTGGCTGAAGTACCAGCTCTGTAAAACACAAATTAGTGTGGCCCTCTGCACAGATCCATGAACCCTAATGCCTGGAGCTTGTGTCAGAATCTGTCACAGGTCACAGTTAAAAGATAAGATCATTTTCATCTCATCAAGAAATGTCTGTCTGTATCTCCAAGAAGTACAGTTTCTTTTTTTCTTTTTTTTTTTAATTTAACCAAGCCCAAAGATTAGATTTTGCATCAAGCCAGTATTGTATGGTATTGGAAATTCTTTTCTTATGAGCCCAGCCAACCTCTGCAGGCTGCAATATTGTGGCAGAGGTAGAAAGAGAAGGCAAAAAGTTGCATACTATACAAAAGAGACCAGCATAGCAGCCACTGCCTGAAGGTTAAAAAGGAACAATCTCAATGCATTCAACTGCATTCTTTTAAATGCTGCTCAGCTACTTTCACCCTTTGCATTAGCAATTCATATAACCAGAACTTACACACAGAGTCAAAAAGTGCTTAAATGTGCATCTTTGCATATTACATATCCCCAAAATATGCCAAAGAATTCTGCAGTAACAGACCAAAGTAACAATCAAAGGTTCAAACTGTTTTTCTCTGAAAAGAAATTAACTACCCACCCTTCTTTTGAAGTATGTCCAAAGAAATTCCAAGTGGACTCCTACACTCTCTAATCCAAAGGTAGGGTAGAGGGTTCCAGTCCTCCATATAGTGCAAGGATTAATACTCAAGTGCCAGTCAAGTCCAGGGACTTGGTTTCACAGCTATTTCACAGCTCACACAGGAGTACATCACAAACCACAAAAATGCTGAAACCGTTCTTTGGAATTTTCATTGATGTGTATGTTTATTAAGTACACATAGATATAAAATACGTAGCAATTCATTATCAACTAGGGATATTTCTACTACATCCTTGAAGTCATTTATTTTATTCTAACGGGGCAGCATACTATATAACTATTACTTCTCCAAAGACAAGTTGGAGAGGAAATATTAAAACCTATAGGTTTAATATACAGAATTCTACTCATGCTCCGTAGAACTTCCCATTTACATGCATAGTTGGCTGAAAGCTGGAATATCCAGCATAATGGGTACTCCAGTATTTAAACCTCTGATTCCTTCACCTCTAGAATCACTACTTTTCATCTTATGTTTGAAATTTTCTTCTTCAGCCTTTTCAGTCCAGTATCTTGCTGCTTTTGCAGCTGAATTTCTCCAGGACCTAAAAGAGGACGGCCTCTGTCTGTGATTATTGCCACACAAGGCTTTTCTGCTAGTCCACAATGCAGCACTGTTATTAAATTCTTATGATACACCGAGAAGATACAGCCGGGGAAATCAATTTACCAAAAGAAATAGAAACATGGAGCACCTAAGTTACACTGAAAATTGTGGACTACATGAAAGTGATTTGTTTGCAAAACTGACCCAGGTTAACCTGACCTGAAACAAAATGTTTACAAACAGATTTTCCCAAAAGAAAGTGAAAACGTTTCTACAATTGCATATTCAGGGAGAATTAAAAAAAAAAAAGGATGGAAACATTCCCAATTTAAGATAGCTTGTAGCTCTAGTTCCATGTTCCTAAAGCAGTCACTAAAGAACTAAATGCAGATACGACGTGAAAGAAAAATAAAACCGCAATTTTGGAAAAAACACTCCAGAAACAAGAAAGCACTTCTTTTTTAACAATATGTCTGTTTTCCAGCATTTCATGGTCCAAAGTATTTCCTCACCTTACTGATAAAACTGTAGAGACAGGGACAACACATTCTGATTTGCCCACAGAGAACTAGACAAAGAAATCAATGATTTTGTGTTAAGCACAAAGGCTCCAGCAGAACACAGACACTGCTGCTACCTGTCCTGTGATGGTTATTCACCACGGGCACCCAAGGAGGCAAGGATCAGAGAACTAAAATCCTTCCTGCCATGCCCAGAATATCCAGTATCTCCACAGTCAGACCAAACTAAGTGTGCAGAAGCAATCTAGACCTTTTTCACCACATAGTACTTCATTGTGTTACTTCAGTAACATAAGATGCCCCATGGCTCTTGAGTGGACAATACTGTGCAAGAAGTATGTTCACAACTGCCAGGACAAAAGCATGAGATGCCAAATTTTCTGCACAGTAGGAGGTACTGATGGTAAGAGAGAAACACCTTCTTAATAGCAACACAGAATAGCAATAATGGGAACACAAAATAAGGAGCAGAATTGGGATATGCAGACGTGAAGAGTAGAAAAAGTCATCTTCTACACTAGAAGCAATCGGAAATCACATCTTCAACAACAATCAAGTACCAGCTAAATGTACAAGAAAAGCAGCTCACCTATCAGACTTTATATCTGACACATTAGCTGCATTTTGTAAAAATAGCTCTTACTTTGAAAAGTTTAATTTAGTTTAACAGCAATTTCTTTGACTAGTCTGTGATCAGCACTTCGGGGTATAAAATAGACAAATAAACATGTTAGAAATCATGTCTGGATGATATTTCGAGTCAAGTTTTGCCTCTGACAGAAGTTTGATAAAAGGCAGAGAAAGACTTGATATATCAGGTCATATCATCATCATAAGGAAACAAACAACCAAGCAAACATCAAAACTCCCCATGTCTGTTTATGGAACAGATTTTCACCTCTCACACACATTCATTCTAAAACCCAGTCGCTGTTTAGTCAATTCTACTGCAGGAAAGACTTCAGAAAAATATCACAACATTGTCATCATCTCGTTGAATCAAAGTTCAATTTGCTCTAACATCATAACAAATATATTCTTGTAATCTGTATCTAGCTCATGGAAGTAGCAACAAAATTCAGAGTGATATACTTATCTACAATATATAAAAGAACCATATCACCCCTATAAGCTGTAGTGTAGCAATATAGTGGCAAAGCATGAAACAGTAATCAAAGTCCTGAAAAATACTCCATTGTCAGCATTGTACACTGGTACCAGTGTATTATAGCACCTCAGTTTAAAATAAATCAACCTAAGTGCCTGCTTTGGTAAGCACTTCGAATTCACTGTACATCAGCATTAGGGGGGGTAATGCACAAAGAAACAAATCAGGAAATGGGACTTGTAAATAACAATTCAATTAACAGATTTATATTACTCATTTCCTAATAAACTTTCTACCCACACCTACACGCAAACCCTCCTACAGCCTTCCCCCCTTCATTTACATATCTGTGCAGGCCTGCTCTTTTTTCTTGCGAGCCCCTTTGCCCTTTCAATCATGAAGTATATTACTCCACTGTCAGAGCAAAGCAGTTCCTAACAACAGGGAGCCCAGCTGGGATAGGAAGAGGGCAGCAGGCTCAGGCATTAACATAATAATCCAACTGTGTTCCCCCAGGCCCTTAGGGCACACAGCATATTAGGCAGCCCTCCTGCGCCGCCCGGGCGGGGGCTGCCGGATCACCTGCCCATCAACCTGTGGCAGTCGCTCCCACCTCGGCTGATCCAGCTCCTGACAAGCCCCCACGCCCAATTACCTTCCCCAAAAAAGACTCACGTCCCTTTTCCACGTCTGCTTAACGCACCTGCTGCACATCCCTATTTACTATTGGAATGCGCCTTGCCGTGTCATTTCCAGCATACTCGCTCCCTGCCTTTTAACTTCTGGGAAGTCTAGGGTTTGTAACAGGACCTACTGCTGCTGCCGGCAGGGTCTGGACCTTGAAACAAGATTTCGAATACAAAGCACCGCTCTCCAGGTGCAACTTCCAGCCCTACCGATCCTCTGGATTCCTCCCTGAAAGAGCGAGCAGGAAAAACCAAAAAGGCACACACACGGCTTTGTTATTTCTGTGCCACGCCATCCAAGGAAACCTGTTTAGGGTGGGCTTGCTTTTATTCTTGCCGGGGTTTGCAACGCTGGGGGATTTCCAGCGGCAAAGCCATTTCACAATCTTTGGTACAAGGGCTGCAACCACACAGGACACGGCTGCTGATTGAGGAACAGAGCCTGTGACAAGGTTTCAGATGTACAAACACACAGGTATCTTCAAGAATCACTACAATGCTGATTTCAGCTGCAAGACCTACAAAACCGTCCAATTAATTAAAGAAGCCTTAGAATTGTACTACACTTCCCAGCTAACATTTCTTAATACCTAAAAAATATTCCCATATTGCAAATGCTTTGGGTAGCAAACTACAACTCAGGATACTAATTTGCATGTCCCCTCTACTGAGCCCTTAGAAAACTAGTTTGTATTTATCATGCAGTGTATTTCAATGCAGTTCTCTTACAAACCCTTTTATTTACAGTATATGTGTTGCTTGTACAGAGTATGACTTCAGGTACTTAACAAGAAGAAGAATAAACATACTTGCCAGTAAAAGACAGTATTTTCTTCATATTATACAAGACAATCTCAAAGCTACTAGGAGAAAAGCTCTTGGTTCTAATACAAATTTTATTCTTGTTAAAACATATTCTCTAATTATCCTTAACAATGGAAGCCACAATAGAAATGTAATACAGTCTTGTTAAAATAATATTTTGTAGACTGTGCAAAGCCTGATTTACTTGATCACTTGTGAAGCAGAATTTCCCTAACCTCATTAATTTTCATTTATCTAGCCCTCACAAAGAAGGAAATATTCAGAAGCAATTCTGTATTTTATTTTAAATGCTTGGTTGTTAGAGTATCAGTACAAAGAAGTGTTATGCATAGTAATCCATGTCATAATAGCCTGTCAGAGAAACACCACTTAAAATAACATTAACTATAGAATTTAAATATTTTAGAAAGCAACCGTTACACAAGCTCTGCCTATTACTATTCCTGAAATATATAACAGTAATAAAATGTATACATTATGAAAATCGTGTCACATTTTTAAAACATTTGCTTACAAGCAATTAATTTTCACAACATGAACACTTTTTTTCTGCCACCACGGTCATAAATTGACAGCAGCGTGTCTCCCTGAACTGGGAAGGGGGCACAGTTAAAAGCCCTTTGCACTGAATTTACACTGGGTCACAGGGTCACCAATAAAACACTAGGATAACCTGGGGGTTTGCAAAGTACTTTAATACAGTCAAGAGTCCACTTACACAGCCACAACCTCATATATTACTATGACGTGACTTATATTTTTAGGATCTGCAATTCAGAGAGAAAGAGCTTTGTCAACCAGCTCCTGATCCTTCCATCCTTTGCCCCACAACCATCATTGTTGGCATAAAACTGAATAACACTTGGAACACTAAATACAGCTTTTCACCTTCCACATCTCTAAATATAAATGACTTTGGTTATCCAAAAACCAGGAAAAGGAGCTGACAACTTTAATTACAAGCAATCCTAAGAAAAATCCTTTGAACACTCATAGCTTTCTGGAGTTTGTTCTAATTAATTCCCTTTCTTCTCCAAATTATAGGCCAAAACCTCCACAAACTAAAGCGACAGCAAGTTGTACCCAACATGCTGGAAAACCAAATATTCAACAGCAAGAATTCTCTACCAACAATTTGAGTATGATGAAATCATCAAGCAGCTTTCCTTGGTGGTGGTGAACTCCGTGTGCTCACAGAGGTGTTGCAAGGTGCTGCCATGGGCAGAAAGCTACAATGTTAGTTACAATCCTCCTCCCATGAATTCCAGTGTTGGGAATGGAACGTGTGACTGGAAATAAACTTGTGAACGGAAACACTGATTTTTCTATTTATTTCATTACATGATTAGATCCGTAACTCAATTAAGTCAATAAGAGATGTTTTTAATATGATTTTGCACTGCCCAAGGTCGGAACACTGTAATGGCTCAGGTAAGTAAAGGAGAAGCTGTGGCTTAAGCTTCTCATACAGCTTTGGTTGTGATGGGCTGTTTAAAACAGTGAACACTCCTGAAATTACTAAAAGTTGCAGTATGGAGGAAAATATCCAGATTGTTTAAAATACATGTCATATGATGACATCACTATAAAACACCACGTATTTCCTTGAAGTAACAAACTAGTAGGTCCATGCAGACGAAGTATTTTAATTTCCTTCATAATTTATCCTTCAGTTCAACTACAATTTTCTTTACTATTACAACACTTACTCTTCCTGACTGCTTGTACAGCCCTTGCTCTTTCATAGCACAGTTCCTATGGCTTTATTCTTAAACACCAGAGAGGAGAACATGAGTGACACAGGTAACTGTTTTCTTCCATATATAGCTGTGCCAGCAGAACAATCCCCGTCATCCTTAGATGCCCATCAGCCCTAAGAACCAGAGAACACTGTTCCCAAAGATTTGCAGGGGGCAGTCTCTTTAGTTACGATATTTTTTTCCTTCACAAAAGTTATTTAAAATCCATAAAGACTGTCCTGTAACAAAAGTATCCAGAATGAAGCAATATTCATTAATTTGTAATATAACGCCTCAATGTACTCAAATTTATTCACCTTGTTGTGGTTGGTTGACCTTGACTGGATGCCAGGGTCCCCCCAAAGCTGCTCTATCACTTCTCTCCTCAGCAGGACAGGGCAGAGAACAACACAATGCAATGCTGGTAGGTTGAGATCAGGACAGGGAGAGATCACTTGCCCATTACCATAACAAGCAAAACAGACCTGACTCAGGGAAAAAATTAACTTAATTTATTACCAATCAAATCAGAGTAGGAAAACAAGAAATGAAAATAAATGTTAAAAAACATTCCCCTCATCCCTCCTTTCTTTCCAGCTAACTTTACTCCTGAATTCTCTAACCTCTTCCCCACCAGAGGTGCACAGAGATGAGGAACAGGGCTTGCAGGCAGTTCATCACATGTTACCTCTGCCACTCTTCCTCTGCTCCAGCATGGATCCTTCTCCACTGGGTGCAGTCCTTCAGGAACAGAGTACTCCAGTGTGGATCCCCCACAGGATCACAAGTCCTGCCAGCAAACCTGCTGCAGTGTGGGCTCCTCTCTCCATGAGTCCACAGGTCCTGCCTGGAGCCTGCTCCAGTGCAGGCTTCCCATGGGGTCACACCTCCTTTGGGCATTCCCCTGCTCCACTGTGGGCTCCTACATGGACTACAGGTGGATCTCTGCTCCATCATGGACCTCCACTGGCAAGGGGCACAGCTGCTCCATGGTCTTCAGGGTCTGCAGAGGAATCTCAGCTCTGGCACCTGGAGCACTTTCTCCCCCTCCTTCACTGGCCCAGGTGTCTGCAGAGCTCTTTGACATATTCTCACTCCTCTCCCCGGGCTGCTCTTGTGCAGCAACTCTTCCCTCTCCTTAAACACATTATCCCAGAGGCACTACCACCTCTGCTGTTGAGCTTGGCCTTGGCCAGCAGATGGTCCATCTTGGAGCTGGCTGGCATTGGCTCCATCAGACATAGGGGAAGCTTCCAGCAGCTGCTCCCAGAATCCACCTCTGTAGCCCCCCCATCTTCATCAAGCAAATCCAATACACTTGTATATGGTATTTACACCTGTTTCTGAGTCTACTCAAGCACCCAGATTGCTCTAAAGTATGTTTTTTTTGTAAATTGAAATAAAGAGCTGTTTTATAGGTCCTTTTTGTGGTACAGAAATTTGCTACGTGAACAAGAAACTGGGGAAAATCTAAATTGCAGAAGATATTAGTAATTTCACCAGTTCCAAACTCCAGTTACTGGTTTAATAACAATTAGTGTCTCATAACTTTAGCTCTTAACATAAAAAGTAGCTGACATCTATCAGGGAGAAGTAATTCTGCAGTGCTTTTGCACTACATTTGAATCTCCCACATCAGGCACCTCTGATTCAGTCATTTTTTTACCTAAACTAGAGAGGTGGTACAAGTGATCAAAAATATATATACATATATATGAGTTTTACCACCCTGAAAACTCAGGAAGATGTCAGTGCTTCTACTTTTGAAACCCATCTAGTGTTTGCTGACTATGTCACGTTCTTGCTTGTCAGCAGTAGCTGTGGAGGGGCTTCCAAGAGCTTCAGGCAGAAAACAGAAGAGAATGAAGTGAAAGGCATTTCTGTTTCAGATATGTTGCAAATCCATCTAGTAGGGCTCTGCAAAAGCCTCAGCTCGGGATTCCACACCTCCCTGGGGAGCACCCTGCTGCCTGTGGGAGGTAACTCAAAAGAAGGTCACACCCTCTGCAGACACAACTTCACTGACACTTGCATGGCACCTACTCCAGTTCTGACCACGACCTTCACCAGAGCAGTGCAGACAAGCAAAACTGCTGCAATGCCTCCCAAAGGAACAACTGAAGGAAAAAATAATCCACTAGGGTTGTGCAAAACAGAATTAAAATAGTATAAAGGCCTGATTTCTTTATGTTAGGATAGCCAGGCAGAAGCTTTGGAGCAGCATGCGGCTGCCAAGCAGTCAGTGCTTGTTGCCTGGATTATGGCACGTGAATGGCAACAAATGATCCAAAATCCAGCCTGCCAGCATCCATATGGAAACAGCTACTGCCTGTGAACAATTCCTACGCATTTCCCCTTCCCTTGCACCTCTGCAAAGCACAGTACCTGTCTTCATCCTATTAAAATTATGAACCTCATTAACATTTTTGTAAGACGACTTGCTATACCTGCTGACAACAACAGGTTAAATAGCCCTGTTTCACCAGAAAGCTTTGCCCTCACATTTCTTTAGATGCCAATTTGTTTATAAAAAGGCTCTTGAGTAGAGCAAGACTGATGAGGTGTGCAGCTGAACAGGAATGGGGACAGAGCAGCAGTCCTGGCTGTGTTGGAAAATGCAGAGAGCAGGCACACCTGTGACAAAAGTGTAAAAACCACAATGGACTTTCAGGCACGTCAGCTTTTGGGGTTTCTTGCTCAAATAAAATGTCTTGAAGTGAAATTGCCATGACCAAAACAGATAATTCCATCTTTTAAATCACCCCAGGGATCTTTTCTCACTCACTACTCACTCAAAAATGTCCATCAGAATTGTTAAAAACATACAATATAGACAATAAACTGCAAATAAATTCAGGGTGACCAGAAACCCACCCTGCCCCTCAAACATGCACATGTAGTATTTACCACACATAATATTATATCATGCTACAGAAAGTGAAATTGTCATGATCATAACAAACAACAGGTATCTCTGATAACTATAGCATATGATTCAAAAGCTAGGAAAAATTGTTAAGCCTTCAATACTACAACAGCACAGAATGTTATTATTTAGTAAAATAGATATTCCACTCACAACCTTGCTATTTTCATCTGAGGATAAAAAAAAAAAAAAAAAGGAAAAAGCACAGAAGGCTGCAATCAGGTTTTGATCTTTCTCCAGGAGCCACTCCTTCCTGAAGCACTATAAGAATTCAGAGTCAGCACTCACAATCTTTGTTATTTCGGAGTGTATAACATAAAAAAGCATTGATCACTGAAAATATTAATTAGCATTTAATTAGAATTATCAAGATGAGGAAAAGCAGTGATATGCAGACATCCTGTATCTGGAATTACATACTAATTAATTTTAGATTAGGAAACAATGAACTAAAACCACTAGACTGAAAAGTCAACTATTCTTCTTGACATATTTCTGGATAGGAATGACACCAGCCCAAGGGATAGTACAGTAAACAAAAAGAAATCATGCTAACTCCTGACATTTACAAATTACCATGACAAAAAGTATCTCAATGAATTACATAAATTTGCTACTATGAGAGTATTTCTTTTTTTTTTTTTTTTTAATAACTAGCCTGTACTTCTGTAACAGTATCAAAAAGAACAAATAGTTACTACAGAGAGGACTGTACCGGCAAGAAAATTTAACCAACAAAAGGGTTAATTAGGGATACAAATTTTCTCAGACTGTTAATAATGGGAATGACACATAGTATGTGCCCATAAGTAATTCTCAGGTATCTTTGATCTCGAGCCCCCAGCGACTACTGTTGCCTACCATACCCTGGCCTCTGGGACTCTCTCAGAACCAGACATCTGGCTACTTTGTTGTTTGAGACTAATCTCATCCCAGGAGAGCTCAAGAAATGACACCAGGCAAGGAGGGTCCTGGCAAGGGAAAAAACATTACAGGATCAGCAGATTTTTGAGTGGACTAGAGTATCAAAATTGTCTTCACATTTCTATAGGGATCCCCTGGCTTCTCTGCTCTCCAGCACCACTTTCACACAGAACACAAGAATGCACATGATCCCGTTTTAAGGAACTGTTAATCTCTTTGGAGAAGCTAATGAATGATAATCCAAGAAAGAGCATTTGACAAAGGCAAACAGAAGTTAAAAAAAAAAAAAAAAAAAAACAACAACAACAACAACAACAAAACACAACCAAAAAACCTGTAATGACTGGGTGGATTTAATGAAGACTTTACTAAAAGGCCAACACACTGCATGATCAAACAATGTTTTAAAAGTCTGTAAAAAAATTACTCCCGACACAGCCAATCACTTTGTTTTTGACTAATTCATATGCTTTAGCTGCCAGCAGTGCTATCCCTGAAGCACAACCCTCTGACAACTGCAACACATTAATCCAAGTGCCTGACTGGCTGCTCTGGGCTCAGACACTGGGCAGCTCCCGATGTGCTGAGCCCACAGAGGGCAAAATGGGCTGCAAACACAGAGTAAGGAAGGTTTAACTTCAAGGTCAGGCTCCCTCACCAGAAGCTACCTGGGTTTTTGCCACAACCTCTTGTCCAGACTCCCATCCTACAGGTTACATCAGACGTGCCGCTGGCAGCTGGACAAGGACTGGTGCAGGCAGCCCCACAGAAGGCCCTTTTCCTACACTGATGCTCCTACATCCTTCCTACAGCAGAGCTCCTGCCTCCTATGAGTTCCCAGGAGACACTTACTGCCTCACTTGGCAACAGAAAAAAAACCAGGACACTCAGTTCTGGAAGAAACAGAAGTCTCACGTGTGTTTTTCTGAGGGCAGGAAGCATTCCCATGCTACAAACATTATCCAAGCCACCTACTTCCAAGCAGCATCATTTTTAAAATCCAGGGGTGGCACATAACAGCAATAAGGAAGAAATCACTTCTGCGTAGGTGTCCTTTTTGTTTCAAATCAGCCACCACATCTTTTCCTCCCTTCCACTGGCAATAGCAAGCTAAAAAGAATGGAGACTACGAAAAGTCAGGTCTTAATGCTTTTCTAAGGGCAGGCCCCTGCAATTTAACTCTGACTCATTTCAGGCTATTTTCAAAGTGTTCAGAACAAAGCTATGGAGAAAGCTCTGAATAACCTCTCATATCACACCAGCTCCCAAAGAAAGCCTTTAGCAAGTGCTATAGACAAAAGCAGTTCAAAAATCACGTGCTAAACTTCACTAGGGATCCTGCTGTTACAGAGCATCCTGCTGTCTCATATTTCTCACAGCACAGCTATCTTGCTTTCTTCCAGCCACAACATTCCCCTTTTGGTGGGAAAAATGATACCAAAAAGTTACCCCAAAGTATTTTAGCCATTTCCTAATGCACTGTAACAGCTGGACCAATAAGAACGTGTGCATCACTAGCTTTAGTTGCATCATATCAACAGTAAAAACCTCCTGAAAAATTCAGCATACTTCTGAGATATTCCGAAAGATGCTATGCAATTTCTTTCTGACTATGAAACAAGCAAATTCTCCTTTGCTTTCTGGCCAAGCAGGTACGTTCTTAGAGCGAATGTGCATTAGTTCAAATAATTACATTTTAAAACACTGGCAGCACCAGGACAACATAAACTGTTTTGTGTGCTCTCTGTACCCAACACATGCTCAACAAGTGTTTGTTTTAAAAGCTTTGGTTTTAAGGTAAAGTTTAACTGATGACTCCTGTGACTGCTATAGCTTGCAAGCAGCTGTGACAGTTTACACAACACAAACAAGAAAAAGTAATAAAATATTCCATACCAACACAGTAAAAACTTACATTGTACTTATTAATACACTGTCTACCACAGAACAATCCAGACTGCAGTGTAATAAGAAAAGCATTTTAAGGCAGAACAGGTCAAATTAATGCATTTAAAAAAAAAAAAGGCATGTCATTGTATCATTGGGGATGGCATTAATACAAGTTACAAAAAAAAAAAAAAAGTAGTAAAGAGTAGGGAGACTTTTAATTTCTATATGCTGTGTACTGTAGATACCCTCTGTCTTCACTTGCCATAGAATTTGAATGGTGCATCCCACACATTTAACTTTCCTCTTACTCCCTTTAAATCAGCAACAAACAATAATCCATAAAAGAACACATAAGATCTACTTCACAAAAATACACAGAAAATAAACAAAGAGCAAACAAATCTCACACTAATCCTATATATTAAAGACAGAATAGATATCTTAAAGATAGATACAAATTATATAGAAACACGCTCTAACAAATATTTCTCACAGTGTCTAAAAGCACATTTTTGTAGGACTGTCTTAAATACTACAGTTACAGCCTGGACATAGGTATTATAGACTTATTTTCAAAGCCATATGCCATCACCAAGACTCCAACAGCAAATAAGCAAATGCTTCAGAACATAAATACTCCTCAGTTTACTCTAAGTATTGATTTATGTTCTATGGGTATCCAAACATCGGTAGCTAATGCTGCCTTGCACTGTCCACTAGGAAATTACAGCTATTCAGTGAGGTTTTCTAACAGTAAATAAAACTCCTCACAGCCCTTCTCCAAAAGCTCAACATCTGGAAGCAGAAAGCACTGTAGCATGATGGCAATGCCAAGACATCCATACAAAGGCAAATCGAATACAGAAGCAAACTCCAGAGAAAAAAGGCCTTCTAACAAAATCCATGTTAACACTTCTTCTAACCTGGAAATAAAAAGGAGTAGCTCCCATTTATCTACCGTTACAGTGGAACAGAGAGAGGAAGAGCCATTTTGGAAATTAATCCCCCACAAGTTGAATATCTGTAACTCCTCCAAGAACCTAGTCAATCTAACCTAAAAAAGGTTCTTGAATAATATTCTAAATGGCATATAGTTCAAGCATCGATCTCACTGCAGAACCATTAATCCTGCCCAAGTACCAAATCCTAACTAACTAGGATTTCCAATTTCAACACACATATATGAAAGGCTGTATATACAACTGCTACATTTCCTTTCCTCTTTCCCAGTCTAGGGCATTTAACAGTATAGCTCTATAGTTTACTGCTGACTACATGTATAATATGCAGTTCTTGATGATTTAGGTGTTTTATTTCTGTATTTCATTTCTATCTTCATGAACAGACCTAGGGAAAAACACCCATAAACCACTTTGGTTAAACTCTCCTGGGTTTTGGAGGCTGCCTTTGCCTCCAATGAAAGCTGGAGGAAATAGGTTTCTGAATGTAGATGGAAGAACTACACACTTCCTGCACTGAGCACAGCTCTGTTTCTCCTGTTGTAACTGAACAGTTTGTCAGCTAACAAAACGACTTTATACTCCTCTAATACCTGCATAAGGAGATGGTAGAGGGAAAGCTCAGTGATGTTTGCTCACAAACACACTTCCTAGAGATAAGGACAATGACTTTCACGTCACGATAATGACATAAACCTAACCCACAAATAAAGCTCCATCTTTAGAAGCATGTACAGCATGAACAATACCAATACTTGTTATTATTTCTCCATTTTAAATTTACAGGCAGTTTCATTTATTTGAAACAAAGACCATATTTTTACAAAGACAGTAATTAACATTAGAATGCAGTGGACAAAAATGCAGTACTCTGCTTATTTATTTATCCACTTAGAATTTATGTCAACTGTAGACTTTTGCATAAGGACACCACTAAAGACAAATTACTGCATCTGGAATCCACCTACTACAAATCATATTTCATTTGTGACTCTTACCTACACTGACCCTGTCCACAGCTTTGATTTCAACAGAAGAATATCTGATTTACACTAGGATAAAGGGGAAGAATCATGCCAAGTTTCCAGGTACCCTCACTAGCAGCACAGGTGTTCTTTTGCTGGTAGCAGCTGGCATGTGCTAATTAGAAGGAAAACTGAAATCAACTATTTCTAGTTTTGTAAAAACATCTAAGAAATGAGATGGCTCAGCATATTACAATATACTCTACACGAGAAAATAATCTGACAAAATGAAATTTTCCATTGCCTTGCATCACACAATTTAGAAGGAACTTGAAGCCTGAAAGACAGGAAATCTCTTTAAAATCTGCTTGTATGGCAGATCTACATTAGGTTGCAAAAAATTATTAGAGTATGAAAAGACACTCTTGCCTCCCACCACTCACAAACCAAACAAAAAAAACCCCCACAAGTTGATAAAGAAACTGTGAATGCAGCCTGCTGAAAGTGTTCCTAAATGAGCCATCTACCTCACAAGATGGCATATGATAAATTAGCATGACAAGTGATTTGTCTGACTAAAAAAACCTCTTGCAAGTTGGAAGCACTGACTGCTATTAAGACCAGCTAGTCAGGGAAACACAATACTACACATTTACACTGTGGTTTTATACCAGTAAGGAAGACACAAACAAAAGCCTGTGACTGGCTGATGATTTGAAAGAGGAGGGAAATTAAAATCAGTGTGATCACTTAGAGATGACAGAACCTTTACACAACGGGCACAATGACTTATATTATGCAAAAATACCCAAAGTGGGGAAGAATTGGAAGGGTGGTAAGCATAACTATACTGCTAAGACAATGAGCAAAGTTCTACACTTTCTAAAGACAAACACATACATCTGAATTCTGATCACAGCTCAGGGACAGAGCACAGCTGTCACACTCAAAGTACCTGAGTTAAAAAGTATCATTATGTTCTAGGATTTCATATTTACATAAAACAAAGTAGAACAATACTAGTGCAGAGTCTACTGTTCTGAATTTGAATACACGTAAGAGGGAAATTATTACCTAAAAAACAGAACTAATTTCAATGTAATACTCTAAATTCCAAGAAAATTGAAAAAGAAAATGCTGAGGAATCAAGTGAAACAAAGAAATCAAGCTTACAAGGTAGGTATTTTGTTGTTATTTGCAGAAGATAAAATTCTGAGTTTTATCTGCTGGGAATTTCAGGAAGGTTTGAAAAACCAAATGTAGCAACAGATGCATTTGTTACTCAAAGGGTCACGGCAGCAGACCCCTTATGAAGCAGAGATGCCCTGGAGTGATTCATTTTCAGAAGGGATGTGAGGACAGCACTTTACAATACTGTGTATTTTTCTGTGTATTTCATACTTACAAACAATATCTATTGTTCTGAGTTTCTCAGACCATAAATTGCAGAGAAGGAAGTCATGCAGAAGTCATGGACACGGGTGGTACGAACAGCAGAAATGTCCCAGTACCAAGAGGTCACAGACAGCTGTGACTATGCTTAGGAACAGAAATGCCTCAGCTGTACATGAGAGACTGCACTGCTAGTTGAAGAGAAAAGGTATTGACTAAATCATTAAAATATACACCTTAGAGAACATAACCTATAGAGTGTCTCACTCAACACCGATATTCTGGGCCACTTGGATAAATAAAGTACAGCAAATGTTTTTGAGATAACATACATGACATTAACATTACAGAAAAAAAACGTTATAGGATACATTTTCTAAATTGCATGACCACAATTTTAAAACAAAAGCATAAAACAAAATGCATAGATCAGAACTGATATTTTAGGTCCAATTTTAGTGTTGCCTTTTCTCTAATTACAGGCAACCTATCAACCCAGTTTATGCTTCCTTTTCTGAAAAGACTTTTAAAAATCTTATATATTGAACACATGAAAGGTTTCCCTAAAACCACATTCATTTTGAAACAAAGTGCTTTGCTTAAGTACTAATAAAACCTAATTGCCACTCTTAGGGCTGACTTTCTGTAGTTCCAGTTATAAAATCATCTTACTGTGGAATTAGGTGATATTTTTTATATTTTCAAAGAAATTAAAATATCACTTGCCAAAAATATGTACCTGCTAGCTGTAGTTGTCATTTGTGGAACAAATGCATCTTTTAACAAGCACATCTTCTTAAAGTAAATGGAAAAGATTTAAGAAAAAGACCAAAACTTCAAATTTTAACCCAGAAGTGGCATAAAACCAGGACTAAACAGACTCTTCTGAATCAAACTGCAACACCTGAAACTGCCCTGTAAATGTAAAAACCTTCGTGACAGAGAAAGCCCAAAAACAAAGGGATTAATTTTTGGTGATGGCTGATTTAATACTCTACTTTTAAATGCAGCACATCCCTGGCAAATTTCAACACTTCTACAGGCAGACTGAGCACTGCAAACTCTGTGAGCAAGTGAGTGCTGTTATTGGCAGGGATATTTGCAAAACCATTCCCAAGACACAGAGTTCAGACTCTTGAGAAGGTACCACTGAAATGCACCATGTACACATGCAAAGTCCAGCAAAATACAGAAGTCTGCTGAATAAACAGACACAAATATCCATTTCCACTGACAGGATAAGAATCTGGGTCACTAAAAAGCTTAGTTCTAGTTATGCTTTTCTGCCCTGTTTCCCTTCAGCATTTGTTCTCTCTGGTTTATGTGAACTATCAACAAATAAGGACAGGAATCATCACTGCATGTACATGTGATTTGATGGATTCATTAAGATCATTTAGATTTATTAAACAATCTTCTTATAGAAGGATTATTGTTCTTAACTAAGAAAGGTAGCCCTTGTGCTGTGACAGGCTGACACAGCTGAAAAGCCAGGAAATGTTTCCAGAAGTCTATACAATATTACTAAAAGAAAAAGGTTTTTTTCCCCATTTAAAAAGGCTGAAATAAAGCCACAATAGATAGCAATAATTACAACCATTCTGATCTTCTGTGTCTGGATTAGAGGTTGTAAACTCTCCATCAATAATGTGAAAACCTCAGTGAATGTTTCATGCCCCAGTATTATGTCTCAGAAATAACTTTTCAGACTCCATTATGTCCGCCATGAACTTGATCTTTCACCTCTAGTGAAAATCCTCTTATAACTATAATTCTGAAGTTAATGATGAGAGATTTCATTTGCTTTCCAAGCACAGATAAAACCTTTTTGAAATACACTCTCACTGCCATGACCTTGGTCTATGACTTAAGAGTTCACCACATGTAATAATTTACTTTGCCCCATGGGGCTCATTCAGATTTCCTTTTAAAAGGTTTTGGATATGCAGTTCAAGCTGAAACACTCACACAGTATGTATCAAAGTATACATCCCCATATATATCATACATCCCCATACATATTACAGACACTTTGCAACAATAACAACAAGCAAATTTAATTTAGAACATTAAAAAAATATAACAACAACAAAGTCTAACTAAGCAAAGTCACCCACACACTATAAATTCAATATTTTGGGACTCTTGCTGCAATAACTCACAATACCCTATAGATTAGAGAGTTTTGAAATTTCATGGAAGTAATATTTGTAAATTGGCAAACTACATACATACAAACTACAAACATACACTGTTGCTCTGGATTATTGGCTGAAACCAAACTCACTTCAAGCCCAGTAATACTCTCTTTTGCTTATGTGCCACATAATTTCCAGAACTGCTGCATTAGTTGGTGTATGGCTGCTGAATTCTCTGCTGATAAGCAACACACTGGCTTCTTTGTTAGCTCATGTAGTTCTTACTAAACATCTCTAATATTAAAAATAAAACACATGAAGTCAGAACTACTGTATCCACCTCAATATAAGGCAAGGGGTTTTTTTTTCCCCCCTGAATCTTGGGGAGATTTGTTTCATAAATAGTATTTACCTTAAATTCAAGCCCTGGTCAGAAAGTCCAGAGCTGCTGCCTCACAGCACTGTGTGAGTTCACACCAGTGAATGGTAACACCCTGGCAAACGAGGCCATGGCTCCAACCAGTCCCCACTTGGCCTCTGGCTCCCACTGTCCCACAGAGGAGGCAGGCAGCTGGTGTTCACTCCCTGGGCATGTGGCTGAGGGCCTGGGGCAAGGCAGGATTCCCCAGGGCAGCATTTGGAGGCAGACAGCACGGGCTTTGAGAGGTCAGGCTGAGGGTGGCGAGGGGACTTGAAATGCCAGAGTAGCAGAGAGTCTGGAAATGCAGCTTGTATTGAAGATGAGGCACTTAGTGGGCTGGCAAAGATTATATTTAACAGTAAAAGACATCCTCCCCCATCACACAAATGAATAACCAGGGCACCTACAGCACAGTGAACTCCCTCCTTTTGCCAGTCTCCTCCCCTCAGCATTTCCTAAACACAGGGCCTTCCCATGTGAGTACAAGAGTTTCAGCCTCTGCTGCAGCTACTCCAAGTGCTGTTGTTTCCCCTCCCTCCTCGTTAATTTAGAAGTGGCAGCAAAGTACTGGATTTCTGACAGAAAAGGACAAGGGACACATGCAAAAACCCTAGCTGAGCAGGAAAGCACCCGGGTGTGGGGCTCATGTCTGAAAAAGGGTTCCCAGGAAACATGTGGCTTTACTTCAACACGTCCAGAAATAATCAGCAGCTTGCTAAAAACATCAGACTTCACCATGGGGACAATGTTTTCCAGAAACTGGAGCCTAAATAATGCTTTGAAATCAGAAAATTTGCTGCCCTACTGCTCTCCATATTTTTTTCCAAACGCTCTAACTAACAAAAGAACAAAAAGTTAGTATAACAGAGAAGCACAAACTGAAAGCACTTCTAAAATACTCCACCTTCTCCTATGAAAACATGTTAAATACACTTGGGTTTGTCCAGTTGTATGTAAAGTAATCTAAGAATTTGTTTTGTCTCTTCCTGCAGGTTTTCCTCACGGAATGCAAGACACTTGCTCACGTATGAATAATTTGACAAACAATTTAGAAGGCAAAAACCTTCACAAAGTTCTTTCCTAAACATAATGATGAAAAAAAGATAAAACAAATTTCATTTCCTTGAAAAGGAATTAAAGATAATAGTAATTTTAACTGAAAATCCTGCTTCATGTTCTACAGCTTTGATTTCCACAAATCAGAACTTAATACAGCACATCCAAAATGAGAGCTAAAGAAGTTATAGAAACATTCAATTTGCAAACCTTATCGATAGCTTTCCTATGTGTTCTTATTAGCCACTAAGCAAAAATATTCATGTCAGCTGAAAAAGTGCTTGGATAGAAAAAAAAATAAATTCCTGAAATACTTGGAGCATCTATTTTAACGTAAAAAAAAAGGACAAAATTAAGAAAGGAGAAACAATGTAACATTATCTCTTTACAAGCTGCTGTTCAGAACCTCAAGAACAGCAATGCTCTCCTTGACTAAATACACTAAAAATATTCCTAAAGGGCATTTTGCCTTCTCAATAGATCTAACTTTGATTTATCTGCAGTGAGCTGCAGTCACATGTAAAAAGTAGGTTTCAGATTTCAAAATGTTAGCAATACTTTACACATTATCACTCCAACTGTTCGTTTTAAAAAGAAATACTGAATGAATTCCATTTCTGACAATCAATATTGTTGCAGATTAGCCTTTGCTACTTTTCTAGATGCATCTTTTCATTCCCAGCCACGACGCTGAGGCCACCAACAGCCACGCTGAACCATCTGGAGTAGGATCCCTTTGTCCAAGAGGATCCAGGTGAACACATGAACAGATGTCAAAGGAACCACCTTTATTGCTCAGGGAACAACAATAAAGGTTTGTGGTTAACTACCTACAAGGAACAGACAAGGTTGAATAGTCTCTGTTCTGCAGTATCAGCGATTTAACCCAATCCTAACTATTAAGATGAACATTAAATTAGTGTTTTCCTTGTAAACCAACAGGTGAGGGACACTAGAACCCTGCAGAACACAGCAAATCCCTGGGTTTCAGCAGACAACAGCACTGCCAAAACAAAGGTTTCTATTAGAAAACCACCTTCACACAGCAAATGCTGGTGTCGTGCAGGCACTCAAAAGAATTGAGACTGCACTAAATACTCCTCTGAAAACAAACCACTTACAACTTTTTGAATAAGATTTCCAGTCTTCACTGCTCTCCAAAAGTTACCCTTTATTTTCAAACACAGAACTAGGGAGAGTGGGTAACACTTCCCTCACTAGCAAAATACCCGCTCTCTCTCAAACAGCCATAAAAATGAAACAGCAAAGAGCACAGAGCCTGAATTTTAGGGCACTAGACCCCAACTCTCTGCAAATACTTGAAGTATTATTGATTTGTTCAGTCAAAAATGCTTGCTTTGCATAGGCAATGCATTTCATACAGCGCTCCCTTCCAAATAAAGGAAGGTCTCACACCATATAATTTCTCACTGAATTAACCTGCAGACCAAGACAAATACAAAAACACCTTGCTTTAAAAGGCCACTTTTGTCAAGCGTGAGAGAAAGACTCCTCTTCTGTCCTGGCTTCTTTATGCCACAAACAGCTTTCAGGGTCAGTGAATGTGCCACAGCAGACGAAAAACTGATCTCTCCAGCCAAGCACTGCAGAATAGCAACAGCAATGCCTCTGGAAACACTCTTCTTACAAAGTCACATCTAGGACAGTTGGGCAAACACAGCTGTAAAAACATAAGGTAAGTTTCCAGCCACAGCCCAAGCAGATTAGTGCAATTTAAACAGGCAATTTTATAATTTTCTACTTTTACAGCAGAACTGCTACAAGCACCCCAGACTTGGGAGTGCTGAACACACACCAGGCTGCAGGTTCTGTGTTATGCATCTTAACTGCACAACTTTATGCACTCTAAGAGATTTACTATATTTTCTTGCACTTCCTTAATCTCTTACGTGCCCAGGAGTGTAGGAGAAGGGCTTTTTCAGCTGGACATCTTATGAGCCATATGAAAGACCCCGAGTTAGAGGTAGTGGCAACCAGGGACAAAATTAAATCTTATCACAAGTCTAAGTCAACCACTGACACCTTAAGTTAATAAATCAGCCACTTTTCAAGGGTGTTGGGAGAATCCAAAACATCATAAAAACTAAGCAAAGAGTTTGGAGGTGAAGTGCTTGACCAAGGACTTCAGAAGTTCACTGTTTACCTGAATCTGCTGTCACTGAATAAATAGCAGAGCTGAATGCCTTTGAAAATCCCCTCCATTCCAAGCACTTTCACTGGTGGATCTCTATTAGAACTAGTAGGGATAAATGAAAGGAGATCAGTGAGAGAAGGAAAAAACCCAGAAGATCCACAATTGCTTTGGGTTATAAAAGACTGGAGAAGATGATGAAGAACTCTAGAGATATGTAATGGAGCTGCATGACCGGGACACATTATAGTGATGAAATTCATATTGTAAGTAATAATTTGGGCTACTCCTATGCATTGATGGATATAAAATGCACTCACCACTCAGGGAAAGAAAAAACCCTAAGTACCAATAAATAGTTCAATAAAAACCCTCTGCTCAAAGCACAGTAACGATAAAAGAAAAGTAAACTCTTAGGATACATAAAAAATTAGACTGTAATACTAGAATAGAGTGGGCAAATTTAATAGCACAACAGCTCCTATGTACATACCAGGCTTATGCTGACACAGTTAGTTCTTTATATTTGTACATGTGAAGTACAGACATCTTGCCTAAATTTGTCCTCCAACACCCACATATTTCCCAGAGACTTCAGTGTAGTATCTAATGGTAGAATTAGTTATATTTTCATTTAGAATTATTTAATCTGTGTGGGCAGACAAAATTTATTACTCAAGAAAGAAAAAAAAAAATCATAGTTTTTTCCTTTTATAGTATCACATTTAAAAACAATACAATTAAATGACCCTTTCATAAACAAAACCTACACATATGAATATTTTAAGTGCAATCTGCAAGTCAAATTTTAGACAACGCTACTGATTTATATTTAGAGAAAAAACCCATATTATAGAAGACAACTAAACATCATGACACATATAGTCTATTTGAGGATCTTAAACAATTTTGTTTCACAATGTTCATGTGTTACCTTCCAAGGGTAAACGCTCATGGTACACCAGTGTATGAATCACAAACCATTAGAGCTTGTACTTCTTTTTATTCATTTTGTTTTGTTTTCTAAAAGGTTAATGTACATGTATACACAGTTCAAAGAACTTCAGATATTTTTAGAGAAATCAATATCTTTCCTGTGACTTTACAGTAGTGTTAGGGTTCACTTTTCTTATCTTTACTTAAAAAAAACACACCACTCACAGAGAGGAATTTTCCAGTCTTCATTTCTCAGTAAGGACTCATACAATATTTTTTAAAATATCAGTTAAAACTATTGTATATAGTTCGTTGGGAATATAATTTGTTTGTATATCATTTGCTGTTCTCCATTCATTCTTTTCCAGAAAGGCTATAGCTCTGGACCTTGCAAATTTATACTCAGTTTAATGCTCTACATCTGCTTCAAAAAACAAATCTAAAAATCAGTAATAGAACTCTGTATTTTCTTTCATAAATATTTTTCTAGTTTTCTTCACTGTAGCCTATTTTACATTTCAAAGTCTTGTCTTGCATATGCAACACCTTGTTTCACAAAAAGGCAGAGCAGAGCCACATGAAAGTTGCAAAAGAATAAAACAGCACATTGATTAAGAGGTTTTGTACAAGCTATAGCTTAACTGAACAGCAACAAAAAAACCTCTCAATGGTTTTGTTGTATATGAGATAGCAAAATAGCCAAAGTATTCTTCAATAAAATGAACTGTCTGCCACGATTTATCTGTACAATTCCATCACAGCTCTTGCCTGTTATGTTACACTTTTCAAAAGTATGTCATTAAGCTGCCATAAGAGTCATCACAAATTGCTTTTTCTCCCAAACTGATAATAGACTTACAGATCTAATTTTCCACTTCTTTTCTTCATTACTTTGATTCTTAAGGAGAATATGACATTTGCTGTCTGAATACTTTGTAGTAATATCTGGTACCTCTACAGCACTTCTGAGTATCTCTGAGCTTTTAATAGTTTTGTCTTTACAGCACCTTGAAATGATGACATATTCGCCTCTCTCACAGACATTTAAATAAATTGTTTTTATAATTTCACTGCAAAACTATAAGACTAGTTGAAAAAAAATGACACAACAAAGCCTTTTGTGCTGTCAGATGCTATGTCATTAAAATCCTGACCCTTCACAGTTCAACAAGAGCAAAGAACAAATGTGAAACCTCTGTTTTTCCTTCCAATTTTTTTTTAACTTCATGGACTGTCCTCTTCACAAATCAAGAGACTAATTGACAGAAACAACTAAGTAACTGAGAAAATATCAACAAATTAAAGATTAGATTTTGATTCCCATGGTGATCCCTCCTCATTTTTTGCCAGTCAACACATGAATGTCTTTTTGTTTCTACAGGGCTTCATACTGAATTCAGTACTTGAAACTAGCTTGGCTAATGAACTAAGAGTATTTGTGACAAAACCTGGGAATAGGCAGGTTTAGAAAGTTGCTGGCAGCATTAATGAGAGTAACATACAGTAAGAAATCACAAGAAGAATGATGGAAAATCAGGGTGAAGCAGGAGAAACACAGAGGAGTTGAAAGAGAGCTGAGAGAACAAACCACACATCGTACAGAGACCAGGGAGAGGAGCTGAAGAAACCTATGAACAGGTCACAGAGTCAATTTTTAGCCCTACTGGACATGTTTTGTTTCTGCTCATCACACCAAGAACAGCTGCTTCCACCAACATAACAGACAGAATAGCCATAAATCCCCTTCCTCTCTTCCAGAACCCAAGATTTCCAGAGCACACAAGAGATTTCCTCCCCACTGCTTACATCTCCCATTTGCCAACGTTTCTATGGATAGAATACTAGCTCCCAGATAATCTGAATTAGATCTTCTAATTTCTTCCTTATAAAGCTACAGAGATCTTTTTCCCCCTACAATCCCTATGTGAAGAAGGTTTTTTCCAATCCCCTAAAACAACATCTAACTGAAGATGCTGATTTTCACCCTCAAGCACCAAAAGACTCAGAAGCCTTCTGACTTCTAAATATAATGCTTCTTGCCACCTTCATGCCACAGACACAGCAAGCAGAGGTGATAAATGGCTGGATTGTCTTCCTTTATTAATTACAATGGGCTTTTGATAGAGATTTATTTCATCTGGAAGGGCCCAGTCACCAACACCACCCCTCACTTGCTCATCTACCAGGCAGGTACTAAAGATAGAAATTTGAAAGTGGTACAGATCACAGAATTGGTGATGAAATCATGTATAGGAAGGTTTATTTTTCCTTTGGACAATTTTACATTTGCACTCTTGAATAACTCTTTAGCTGATGTATTCTTACACACAGCTCAAGAGGACTTAAAGCTTAAGATACAATTTTTTTTATATACCATATGTTTGAACCATCAAAAAAAACAAACCACTGGTAGATTGCACAGTTGCTAATAAACACTGACAGTTAAATAAAACAGATTTTTCCCTTACCCGAGTTTGTACTTACAATCCCAGAACATTAACTTTTTCAAAGATGAGCACAGCTTAATCAGAATTCTTAGTATCAGCTTTTGTGACCACACCTTCCTTTTCCAACAAAAGCGGGACATTTATTTAGTNACTACATTACTTCTGAGCAAGCTCATTTATCTTCATATTACATTATTCAGTGTAGATACAACCTCAGACAAATCAGTTTCTCTAGATAAGGGATACACACTTGATGAGGCAAAAGCAATGTAAAAAACATTATTATGAACAAATGCTCTCACAGTACAATCATTTATATTTCCAGTTGACTCCCAGGTTTAAATTCTTTGTGTATCAGTACAGATTCAAATTAAAAGGGGGCAAAATGCATTGTTCTGCTCATATCAGAAAGATAAATACATCAATAACAGCTAAAGTGAAGTTTGAGAGATCCAAGATGGTTTTGTCCCATAGCATGAGGGATGTGATTTGCTGTTAGATGAAAAATTATTCTGAATGACAGAGAAACATGAAATTTCAAAAATACGTTTCCACTGGAAACTTCCTCAAGTTGAGTAGTAAGTTGGACACACTTTGTCTACACTGAACGTGGTTAAAGGGCATTTCTCCTTTATGTACCTGCCCAGAGCCTGAGAACACTCAATTCCCAAGACCCCATTCTTGATTCATTGTGTCTCTACTGTCAGCAACCATCTGTAAAAATCACTACAACATACACATCTTTACATTCCTCCAACAACTGTGTGGCCTGGAAGAATCAGAGGTTCAAGTTTACCATGTCAGTGACTTGTACAATCAGTGACACAAGCCTCACACAATAGGAACTGTCTGGTTTTCAGCTGGTATAAAACACACACAGCCTCACCAGCCCAGAAGAACACTATCACAAAAAAGTGCACTCTAATGGTC